>PVLD010000253.1:0-142577 GCA_004027595.1 Dinomys branickii | reverse complement strand
AAAACAAATAAATAAAATGTACTATAGAGCAATAAAATATGAAATAATCTGTAACCTAAGCAAACATATCTCATGGACAAAAGGCTGCAGTCAAGAAGTTAGACTCGAGTTAGTTTGGTGTTAGCATTTTTAAAAGCCAGTGGTGATTCCAAGGGGTCAACAGGATTGAGAGGTTCTGAAACTTCTGTTTCGGAGGTGGAGACTCGGTTCCATGAAGTAGATCGGTTTTAGTCTCCAAGTGAAAAGCTCTGCTTGATCTCATGGCCGACTCCACGGGCGGGCTGACAGCTTGGTTTCACCTTCTTCAGCTACCACACAATATTATACATTTTGTTTGTAGTGTGTAGTTCTCCATTCTTGCTGTTTTGGTTTACAGCAAATGTAAGTTATCCAGGTGCACAAACACTGCCTGGTCACTATCGGCACCTGCCTATGACTGAACTTCTCAATTATTATCTCAGGAAGACAATGGGGAGAAGCTACGGCGCCCCCCCCCCGCACTGAGTCCAGTGAGGAGAAACAGGGTTGCCGTGCAACCCTCCCACAGACCCCAGTGAGGACCAGGCTGCCTGAGCTCTAGTTGGCGAACACTGAATGAGGTTAGGATAGCAAAGCAAACTCTAGATTAGTGGTCCAAACAGTGCAGTTCCCTCGGCATGCCAAAGAGCAGAAGGGCCAGCTCAAAGAGCTCCCGCTAGCTGAATCCAGAGCGATTGGTAAAGAAGTATGGGGCTGTAACTCAAAGTGCAAAATTAGTACCGATAGCTATAAATGCCTGTGAGACCCTAGTAGTATGAGTCAATGTCCAATAACTAAGTAAGTGGAAGAGAGCAGCCAAGTCTGCCACCCAGAGGACTTACGAGTGATTGGTGGGGCGCTTTGGAAATGGTGCTGCCCCACTGGGTCTTCCTCCCAGAGGTCTATAACCCAGTCTGACCGTGGAAAAGAAAACCAGACAAGCCTGAAGCAAAGGGCACTTTACGAAGTCCACAACCCCAAACTGTCAAGAAACTGTCACAGTGCAGAGGAGCCTAGGGATGCTGATGTCAGGTGACATGCAGATGCATCCGGAAACAGCTGAAGTACACAGGTTAAAATACCTTTAGAAGCGCCATTAGGATTGTCTAAGGAAATGTGACTAAGGGTTATTATAGTATAGTTGCCACAGATATACTGTAATAACATAATATTTGACAGTCTTGCCTTAGCCAGTCTTTAGGCAGGCTTCGAAACTTTCTCCCTGGACTGTATGTGCACTTTCTTCAGAAATTCAACATCAGCAGCCTCTGCTCAGCAGTCTATTTAATCAAAGAGCACCCACCTCCTTACCTAATTCCCTTCTACATCTAATTATTTCTCTCATCACCCATTACGCCCCTTGGAATGATTGACCACACTGGCCCTTCTTTAGAAAAAGTCTTGTTAGCCTGGTTTAGTTTAAATCTCCTCATTCCTGGTGATTCCTTTTAGTAATTTTCCATCCACTGACCCCAGCCCTGCTTCTTGGCTAGAAATCCCTGCTTGCTTTTGTTGTTCTTGGAGTCAGCCCTGGTCTCTTGCCCGGCAAAACTATACTGCGTTTCTTTGGAACTCTGCAGTAACCATGAATAAAGTCTTTACCATGTTTTAACAAATATCACAGAATATTTTCTCCTTTAGCAGACGGTAGAAATAGAACTGGGGGACGATATGGGAACTCTGTGTACTGCCTTCACACATTTTTGAAAAACATTCTGAAATAGAAAGCTTCTCAACAAAAAGAAGTAAAGATACGAGGAAGGAGAGGAAAGAAGGAAGGGTGGGAGGGAGGGAGGGAGGGAAAGAAAGCGGGAAACAAGGGGCAGCAGCAGTTGGGATCTTTTTAAAAATTAAAATTCTCTGGCGTCAACCCAGATGGGCTGGGAGTGCAGCACCAATCTGTGGTACTCCATCCCAGGAGGCCTCCCTTTAAATGAGGGTGGCCCACTCTTCTTTCAGTTGCTGAGAGCGAAGAATTTGATTAGGTCTTTCTGTGGTTTCTGATGATCAAACTTTCGCCTTTTAGCAGCAGGAAGACACGCCTCCCTCTCTACTCCTGTTGCTGAGATCTGAGGTCCGGCTGCCCCAGAAAGTGGGGGAGTAGGAGGGTATACAGCACCTTGGCGAGAAATAACCTTATTTCAGGATCTACCACCTGCAGAGCTGTGTTGTTATCAAAAAAAGGAAGACATTGATTTTGGTGCAAGATTCTTCTGGACTCAGAGACCCTTGTGCAGACCTGTCAGTCTGACAGAGAAGACTGGTCAGCTAAGCAAAGGGCGGGGGGGGGGGGGGGGGGGGGGGGGGGGGGGGGGGGGGGGGGGGGGGGGGGGGGGGGGGGGGGGGGGGGTGCTGCAGTACCTGGGGGCCACGGGGAGTGTGTGCATAAAAGGTTCAGATTTTGCTTACTTGCCCTTTGCCACAGGCTAAGCAGAAATGAAACAATCTACGTGTCATAAATGTGCAGGCCTTAGGTGTTTGGGTTTATTTTCCAGATGGGGATTAACGTGGTGGACTCTGCGGTGTCGGGATTAGGTGGCTGTCCTTACGCAGAAGGTGCCTCTGGGAACGTAGCCACCGAAGATCTGATATACATGCTTCACGGCCTTGGAGTCGCCATGTGTGTGCATCCCTTGCGGCTTCAAGGTGGAACGCTTCTCAGATTTGGGAAGCAATTTTGAGGTCAAAGTTTTATTACACGTTTGCTAAAATGCACAGTGGGAAAACACAATAAATTCTTTTTCAAGGGCTTTATAAACTGACTATTGCTACAGCTCAGTTACCAATAGTGTTACCATTTCGCACAGTGTGTTATGAACTCCAGAGTGCGCCTATATCTCTTCTCTGCTCCGCTTTTACACACTTCGTGAGTTAGACTCTGAGTCTCCGCTATTGTGCTTGTAGTTTTGCAGTTGTGTTATTGGCATGGTCGTTTTCCTTGGAGGAAACAGATCTTTCTTAATGGCCTGAGGTGACAAGGGCTTGTGGAGGAGAGTCTAGGGCACTTTTCAACTGGTCAGGGGCAGAGTCCAGCTCAAGATTGCTTAGTGCGTGAGAAGCCCGATGGCACTGATCTTTTCCCAAGTCGCACCTGAAAGTCAGGTGCTATGTGATCACATCCACTTATGACCTGTAAATTCATCAGTCCAACTTTTAGGGAGAAATATAAGGCAAGAAAACTCTTCACAGATGATTAGCCATGCAGTGTTTTCTGAGCTATAAAAGCATCCCCTGATTACAAGGCGAGCTTTTCCCTCTCTCCAGCTCCGGTCCCTCCTCACTCTGATCCGGAGCACCCGACTTCTTGCTGTTCCACTCCTCTCCTCTCCGCCAGCCGTGGTCACGCTTTGCCCTCACTTGGAAGGGTCTTGCACATGTGCTCAGGTTCTTCCGGAAAGTGGGTCACCACCATCCTAAATGTGTTTCCTTCCAGGGTCTTCCTGTCGTCCTGCAGGCCGAGCTGGGAGGGCCCTCCTGCCCTGTTTCCCGCTGCCCTTTGTAGATTTACCCCTGAACACGCCGAAGGCCACATCACGATCTTGTTTACAAGTCTAGCTCCCTGTGCAGCCATAGCTCATTCGTACTCAGTGCATGTGACATAAAGATGCTCCATAAATATTTATTGAGCTTTCGCTTGGCGCTGAATTCCAACAGCTGTTTTCTATAAACACCAAAAGCTATTGCTTTTCTCTGGTTAGGAGCAAACGTTGTTTCATTTGTGAAGTAGCTTCAGTCATTCCTGTCAAAAGGACACGATACACTGGAGCAAAAGCGATCCTTGCCTGGGGTTGAGGTCAGTGAACAGAACTCATCCCACAGACAGTACCTCATACACGTCAGGTCATGTTCTCTAACTGCCTATGCACGTGCAGGTGAGTCTGGCCCTAGAACTGTGCGGTTCAGGAGGGGCATGGCGTTGAGTAGCTGCCATAGTCTGACCAGTAATCTAAGCCAATAAGCCAAATTCTCTGTGGAACCCGATGTCCCTTTGGATCCCAGGCCCGACCAGTAACCAGGGACTTCGAGTTTGACTTCGGAAACTCTGGGGTGACTGTGTCTTCCCTGCTGTCCGTGCTGCAAAGACACCAGCATGGGTGCTAATCTCTTTCCTGGGTGCTCCTCTTCCACACTGGCTGGGGCTTCAGGCTTCCCTTGGGATTCACCCTCCATGCTGCTGCTGAGGGCTTTCTCTAAAATAAAGTATGACTGGATAAAGAAGCTTGAGACATTTCTAGGCAAATGGATGCACTTTGGGGCCATATTCCCAAGTGGACTAAGTTGCTCACGCACGTGTAAATATGGCATTGTCTCTCCGGTGTGAGAAGGAAGGCAATGTCCGAGGGAGAAGCACTGGGGAGGTGAAAACGGAAACAAAACTTTTTTTTTAAATAATGGAAGAAAGCTAAGAGGAGGTGAGGAGAACGGGACCCAAAGAGGCAAGGTCCGTCGGGTACAGGTCCACGTTTCCCGTGATCACTCTGTGTATCTAAAATGCACCAGCGAAACAGAAAGGAAAGGAAAAGTATGGGCGCACCACGCTTCAGAAGGAACAGGCTTCAAGCGAAGCTGTGCCCGCTCACAGGTCAGCCTGTCTGTACGTGTCCAGCACCGAGGCACGTTCGGTCTTCCCCACGCGGACTGCGGGAAGACTGCCCTCCCCTGCGCTCGCCCTGCGCTCTCGCCTGTCGCCTCACGCATCCTCCAGGCCTGAAGCGGCTCCTCTCGGCCTCACGCATCGTCCTCCCCTCCGGGACCCACCCTGTCCATTTCAGCTGGGTCAGCACCGATCCCTCCTCGCGGCCCCGGCACGTGCCCTGTTCCTCGTTCATCATGGGTTGGTTGCTCCACGCTCTGCCTCCCTCATTACCCGGACGCGTCTCCATCTGCAGCTGAACTATAAGCAGAGTTTTCTTTTCATGTGCCCGTCTTGCCTGTTTGAACGCAAGCTCCCGAAGACAGAAACCGCATTCCACGTGAGGGTCTGCAAACCCCAGAAGCATCACCACACATGTGACATACTAAGTACCTGATAAATGATTTAAAGTAGATGAAAGCCAGGCATGGCGGCACATGCCTACAATACCAGCTACTCAGAAGGCAGAGGAAGAGGATCCCAAGTCTAAAGCCGGCCTGGCGACCCTCTCAAAATTAGAAAAAGACAAATAAAAGGGGAGGGGGGAGGCTGAGGATGTAGCCGGCACCCCTTAGATTCAATCCTGAGTACCTAAAAGAACAAACAAGTGTCATCTCATAATAATTATCTCATAATAATGGCTGTTAATTAAAAATGGTAACAGCCAAAACCAAATTCTCCTTGGAAATGATATGTCATCAAATTCCATGCATAATTGTTACAAATGGAATTCTTGGAAAACAAAGAACATTAATAATTTAAATCTTCCTATTAACCCTTGCTGGATGTAATTCAGAAATAGAAGATACACGAAACCAGTCATTTACCAGATTTAAATCACAGCAAATTAAGGATGTTAAACTAAATTGTGCCTGCCAGATAATCCATCACATATCATTACTGTCACAAAACCAAATTTCTCATCCCAAAGTGAACATTACTACCCACAAAACCAATTCTGTACTAAAAAAGAAATAATAAAAATTATTGAGAAGTGCCATTTAGGAATATTTTTCTTAATCATTCTTAAAAGCTAAATAAACTATAAAAATAAAATGACTTCTAGAAAAAGTAATTAAAATATCTCCAATTTCTGAAATGATCATTGTTATAAAACCCTTATGAACATTTATTCTTGTCTCCTTTAAGGGAAATTCTGACTTCCATGCAATTAATACCTGCTATTCAGTAGCAAAAGTGGCTGAGTATATTTAATTTGGACCCTGATTGTTTCTAGTTCATTGAGGGAGGACATAGGAGCTCATGAAATGTCACATAAGGGCAAATCTGTGGAAGATCCACCTAATACTGTGACAGAAGTGCTAGGGTGCACTTCGACGGTGACCTGCTGTTACCCCAGGCCCGGAGCTGAGGAGATGGCCCAATGCTGTCCCTCATGCCCAGCTTGCGTCTGTCATCTTTGGATTTACGTAAGCCTTTTTGATCCTATTTATACTTCCAGGCAGTACAACCTCTCAGGCAAAGAAGTTCCAGATGTGCTCTAAACATGACTTCATTTTATCTAGCTTCCCCAGCCACCTCCACCAACATTACATCGATAATAGTGATTCTGACTGTGCAAAACATTATGCATTTCTTTTTCCTGTGATCTTAGGTCCTTATCAAGCTTGTTTATTGATATACTAAAAGGATTCTTTTTCCTAATTCAATTCTGATCTGTAAATTTCTTCAAATCATTATCAATTAGATTGTGCATTAGTGATGCTTTGTACAGGATTTTCTAAATCCACGATTGTCCTTCTGAAGTACACTGTTATTCAGGTGTGTCTAGATTATGTTATAGCAGTGAGAATCAATACTTGTTTGAAAAATATGAAACACTATTTGATTAAAAAATAGATTTCAGCCAAATAGATAATGAACAACACATTTACCAATTTTAAATTGATAAGTAATGACTAATAAAATTAAAAGGCATCTGTTTTTGTCTTATTTGTAATTTACCATTCCTTCTGCTATCCTTTTTTTGACCAGGGTGTGAATCTGCACAAAGTGATGGAAGCTGGTGACTTTATTTGCAAAGCTGTGAATAAAACTACAAACTCTAAAGTCGCACAAGCATCATTCAGTGCTTGATTTGAATATATTTACGACCTAAAATTGAGACAGTCCCTATCAGCTACGTAGATTCACCTGGAAATCAATGCTAACTTATTCCAAAACATGAAGTAACAGACAAAAGTGGAAACAGAAGACACCATTATCAAGATTTCTCCTGGATAGAGGCCAGGGCTATAGTTCATAGTGCAATGCCTGCCTGCCTGCCAAGCCGAAGGTCCTGAGTTCGATTCCCTCCTGGTGCCAAAAAACACAAGGATTTCTCCTGGACAGACTATGAAGTCAGCGGGAAGCAGTAGCAGCCATTGGGCAAATTGCAAACTGAGATAAGTAACAAAAGTCGTTGATGATTTTTGAACTGAAAATAAAAGTCTACTTTTTTGGTCTCCTAGAAATATCCCTTTAATTTAGTACATGTAAAAACTGTCAACAGGCTTCCATAAGTATCAGATGTGTGCGAATGTTTAATCAGGTTGGCATAGGGTGCACACAGTGCTGGCAGTTTACGAGCTCCCGCATAGTGTGCCAAGCGTATGGCCTTGGCCCTCTGCATTTGGACTCCAGCTCGCGACTTCCCATTTGCCAAGTCAGTTAGCTTGTGGACCAAGAGCCAGAGCTCCTGCTGACCCTACACAATTTTTAGCAATAGAGCTTTTATATTTCAAGTGTGGCTACCATCTGTTAACTATTTCAGTGACTATCTCGTTCCAAGAGGCTGTGGTTAATGGCAAGACGCCACACCCTGGGAAGGCGTTACCACCTCCTCTGTTTGCTGCATGCCTCTAGTTTGCCATGCTTTACCTTTCATCAGTTAGAGATACATGAAATCCAGCATGCTATCCTCCACTCCCGAGGAATGGCAAGTTATGGTTTCTGTCCAGATGTCTGAACTGTGGTGATGAGAACAGGTTGATATATGTAACATAATCTACTTCATAATTTTAGTTCACTTCCAAATTGCCGAAGAAAATGTTATTCAGCTCCTAAGTACATCGAGGTAATTTTTAATTCATAAAGTAAACTCTTTCTATTGCTTTATACTACAGTACTTTGATTATATGAGATCGCTTTTTGGCAGACTGTTTTAGTGATTATTTTTTAAGATGAAGTGGCAGAAATTTTGTCTATGGAACCAGAAAGTGATTCCAGAGATAGCAAAAGGCTAATATATCAAAGGTTGCGAAGAGGTAAAAAAGGTCTGTGTCAAGAAAAATGTTTCTGTAATTTATCAAAAACATACATGTCCAGAATGTCAATTCTATTATTTCTACAGACTTCTCCAATAATACTAGGTGATCTTATCTTTGAATAAATTTTAATATAAACTCAAATATGAAAGTGAATACTGTGAACTTCCTAGGAAATAGTCTTCAGAACCATTAAAATAAAAAGAAATTAAAGGCATAAGTACTAATAGCAACTCAGTAACTTTTTTATTAGTACACATTTGTAATACATAATGGTTACATTTTTGTGGGTGGTAGTACAAGTACATAACACATCTTGATTCCTTTTTTAATATAACGAATTTATCTTTAAATATATATTGTGAGAAAGAGCCACAAGGGAAACATATTGTTAAGTGACAAAATCAGAACTAAATTCCTGTGGAGGAGGCTAACTTCGTGGTTGTGACGTGATTTGGTCCAGGGCTTAACTGCTGAGTCTTCATAGTCCTGCGACCTGCCCAGTCTGCGTTAGGGTTGGGATTGTGGGAAGTGCACTGGACACAAAATCACTGCTGGTGCTGGATGTGTGCTCACACTCCTGTGAATTGTGTCCCTCCCAAACTTCATGCCCTGCAGATGAGAGCAGTAACAGGGCACCTGCACCCGTGGATGCAGAATTTGTATCCCATCTCCTGAGAAGCCCCATGTTTCCTCCCTCTTCTAGAACAGTGCAATCTTCAAGATATTTGGAAAACCATTTTCAATCTGAAAGGATCCTAGAAAGAATGAAAGAGGAAGTGTTGCAGTTTTGAAGTAAAAAACATGGACTTTTCAAAAGACAGAACAAACAGAAAGCTCAGGAACAGCCTGGAACATGGGACCATGCCAGTTTACTGATTGCCTCCCATGAGGGCCTCCATGCTACCTGATCACATTTGCCACAAGAAAGCTTACGCTTTTGGTGGGGGTAGTGGGGCCTGTAATCCAAGGACTCTGGAGGCTGAGGCACGAGGATCACCACAAATTTGAGAGCAGCCAGGGCTACATAGTGAGTTCAAGGTCAGCCTGAACTACATAGTGAGACCCGGTCTCAAAAAGAAGGAAGCTTCTGCTTTACATATTTGGTATCTTTTTCTCTTCCTCTAACTAACTTCAAAAGAATTTATTTTCTAGTTTGGGGAGAAAAATTCAGATAACCACATAAAGCAATCTGATGTCCGTAGATAGCACCCTCTATGAAAGTCGTATTTCACTGATCAGGGAATCTTGAAATCAGTGCAGGACCCACCAATGCCACCCAGCGGCTCATACACTGATTGATACTAGGCTTGACTGGGGAGAGCTTCAGAATGACAAAGCGATCACAGCCTTCTTTGAAATGTAAATCAAAATAATCTTTTATAACATCAAGAAAATACTAATTCTGTGTCCTGGAATATGTAATATATTTTATCATATGTATGTGTTCATGTTTATTATAGACAAATATAAGAATAAATTCTTTAAACCATGGACATTTTCTCAATCTTGCATCGTGAAATTCACAAAGCAAATAAACTAAATCTGCCCATAAGTTTCAAGGAAGATGCTGAACTCTCCTTCCCCATTAATTATTCTTATCACTGTGACATTTAATAAATTGACCTTTATATGTCCTTATAGCACTATTAATTTTATATACATATATCCTGTATCTCCTAAAGATTAATGACAAATATGAGTCAGAGAATTATTTAACCATGAGTAAGTCAGTCATGAATATAATCTATATCACAATTGTAAAAGAAAAACCAAAGGCTGGGAACTAGCCAGAAATTTGAATGGTATTAATATGCGGAGGGAGAGTTACTATAAATATCAATGAGTATTTCGCTTGTGTGGACTGGAATATTTGAGTTTTGTGTTTAAAAGAATGGTTTCAAAATGGTTTTAGAGATTGGGGCTAGGGAGGGCGGGATCGGGCATGTGAGTGGGGTAAGGAGGACAGGAGGGAAGGGCAGAGCAGGGGGGAGGAAAAGAGGAGAAAAGAGGGAGGGACGGAGGTATGATAGGTGGTATTTTCTATCCTTAGCAGCTCTAATAGCAGGACACATTTTGCTCTGTTAGGGTACATCAATTAGGTCACTTTCAACTACAGGTAACAGATAACTTGTCAGAATTTAAGCAACAATAAAAATTCTCTTATATGACAAATTTTCAGAAATACTGTTTTTTCACTATTGTTTAACTCAGAGGATTAATCTTAGTGCAAGTAAATAGATTCTCCCCATTTCCCTGACTTTCTCATCTCAAGACATGGACTGGCTTCTGGTTCCAGCCCCTCCTAGATACAAGAAGGTGTGGCACCCTCGGGCTCACATTCCACATGTGGCCCGCACCCTTAGGAGCTCTTTCTTTCTCCAGCATTTGCTTTTTATCAGGGAGGAGTATTCCCCACACCACCCTCAACTTCTCCTAGGCCACTGGGCAGGTTATCATTCCATGCCCCTTCCATAAATGCTTCCTCCCGTGGGAAGAGACCAGTATCACAGAACTCAAGAGGACCGTCAGGGATCTGGCCTTCAGAAGGGGCCTGGTGGGAGGACCTTCCTCGGGGAGGAGAGTGGGGGAGTTCAAGGCAGGCACAGTAACCCCTTGAGCAGGTGTTGGGTCAGCTACTCCTGGACAACAGGAGCACTTTTAATTTGAAAGTATTTTCTTGTTTATTTTCTTTCCTCAACAGAATACACACTGCCTACTTTTTTCCTATTGCACATATTAGGTATCTTTTTGTCCACATCTTACCACTTGCATTTTATTTTATTAGCAGTATTAGTTGTGCAGAGCAGTGGGCCTTGTTTTGGGATATGTGTGTGTGCACCTAGCACGCTCTGATCATC
Organism: Dinomys branickii; assembly: GCA_004027595.1. Taxonomy (NCBI): domain Eukaryota; kingdom Metazoa; phylum Chordata; class Mammalia; order Rodentia; family Dinomyidae; genus Dinomys; species Dinomys branickii. The sequence goes on along the minus strand of PVLD010000253.1, from coordinate 131,799 downwards.
CCCAATTCCCCTCATCCGCCCTTCCCCTTGATCCTCTCCCTCTTTTCTAATAATCCACCTTCTACTTTCATGACATTTCTTTTTTCCCCATAATTTTGTAGATCCCACAAAGGGGGAAAACAGAGAGTGTTTGGCTTTCTGAGTCTGACTTGTTCCATTTAACATGAAGGTCTCTGGCTCTCTGCATTTTTCTAAAATGATAGGGTGTTATTCTTCATAACTAAGTAATATTCCGTTGTGTTCATATGCCACATTTTCCTTGTACATCCATCTCCTGACAGCCACCGGGCTGTTTCCAGAGTGCAGCTATTATGAGTTGTACCACAGCAGACACAGGTACAAATGTATCCTTAGACTGTGAACACTTTACCACTTGGTGCTGGAATAAAGTGTCGGGGCCACTGAATCTGTCCAATAACGTGAGTTGAAGAGAAAAATAGAAATGAGTTTAATTTAAACATTTGGAAATTTAAGAAAGGAGACTATCCCAACTGAATTGCTTCTTGAATATGCATATATATTTAAAGTTCAAAAGCTCTTCATGGTTTCTGAGTATCTATTTGTTCCAAAGAATTGGGGAGCAAATGCTTATTGAAAGCCCTTTCAAAATATGATCAATACTTGAAGAATGAGTATCTACATGCGCAAAAAGTTTAGACAAATCAAAAGGGTAAGATAACGTATATTTTACGAGGGATTAAATCAATCCAAGGGGAATCTGCTGAAAGTGGTAACTATAAGTGGTCAGTGTCGGTAACAACGTACAACTCCCTCAGGTGGGAGAGGTGCGCTAGCTGTGATGAGCAATGAAGTAGTTTTGCTTCAGGCGTTGAGAAGCATTTTCAGTTCCTTTCTATGTCACGGTGCCTCTCACACACACGCGCGCATGCGTGCGCACACGCACACATGCACACAGGCACATGCGTAATTCACCATTCGACTTACAGCCAGTTGAACTTGGTTTTCTCACCCAACTCTCTGTACGATGTCCCTTTTCTATCCAAGAATCAAGACTTCATTGTCTGTTAAAATATCCATACACTTTGAAGTTATCAATATGTAATACAACAACCACTGGTGATTCCCTGTCGCTTTGTCTATAATTCAGTTTTGACTGTACTGCCCTTGTGCTACTTTGTGTCTTTTTGTTAATGTTTTCCCTTTTTTTTTTTTTTTGGTTTTTTGTTTGTTTGTTTTTTATACTTCAAAAAAGTAAAAACAAAATAAACGGAAAAAAATAAATAAATTGAAAAAAATAGCCATTGCAACATGTTATCAAAGGAAAGAAGCCTGTTCACCACCATTGCTTGTGATTGATGTATGAAAAGTTCGTAATGACTGGATATCCCAGCCACATTATTTCAATACCCCATCACTGAATTTCATTCACAGTTATTTCAGAGTCGAGTTTTAAATAGCTGTGACCCTCAATTCCCTGCAGCTGATATTAAACCAGTCATTCTCTGTGATCTCATTTCTGCTGCACAGTAATGAATGGAGGGTTGGAAAGGGTGTAACGGTGCTGTTGACTGGGTTTCAGCTCCAGAGATTCTGATTGACTCCAGATGCAGTAAAGCTACAATCTGCATTTAAAAATGCAAAGGTAGCCTGCAATTTTCATGTTCAGAGTTAGTTGAACATCTCATCAAAAGCAGTGGTTTTGAAGTGTAACCCCAAGACCAGCAGCAGGACAAATGTCCTCCTTTCCCTAGGAGACTCATTCAGACAAACTGTGTGATCTCAGAGTCAGTTCTTAAAATCCAGGATGTGGATCTATGCATACTCCAGCAACCAGGAAAAGTAATAGACTCCATTGTATTAGACTCCAAATTAAATTCACTGTGATTACAAATTCTCAAGCCTCAACCCAGATCCACTAAATTAGAAACTCTGCACTGAAGCACAGAAATCTGTGACTTATCAACCCTGCAGGTCATTCTGAGGGACCCTGGTGTTTGAGAATCATGGCCCTGGGTGAGTTTCCATCCAAGGTGATGATTTACCACTACTGTAGTGAGTTCAGGAGAAAAATAGACAAGACTGAGTGTTTGCGTGTCCTAACTTCGTACACCATCACTTAGGGTAGCTTTAATGCAATCTAAACTCCCACCCCCCATTTCTAATGTAAATGGGGCTTACAAGGGACAGGTAGAGTATGCAGAGCAAATGTCCATGTCCTCCTTACTTGGCTTACTGACTTTCTAAACTGTAAGCATCATGGGTACAGGCTTATCACCAGGTATTTTCCAGGAGACTTGAGACAAATTCTACCAAGTTTCTGCACATACTCATCAAGCTCATTGTAAGTGTGGAAGTAGATTAAAGGGCATACTAATGGTAGCCATGAAGAAAGACGACCATGTTATCAGTTCAGGGAAGGAGACACTGCCACCAATTTTGTCCCAGTGAGAGAGGGTTAACGAAACAGCTGCCTTTCCGTCAGCCTCAGACTCCCTTCGTATAGTCTGATCTCAGGCTCTGAGAGTAGGCAGCCTGGTGTGGAGGCCTGTGTTTGTTATTCAACTGATGTGCAACCATGTCCAATTTCCCTAAATGCCTTTGAACCTCACTAGTAAAACTAAAATAGCAATAGTCCTTATTTATACAGCTGTTGGAGGGATCTCATGAAATAATGCTTGTGTATTTGGCAAAGTGCCTGGCGTTTAGTAAGTGATCAATAAATGTTAACGATCATCGTTTTTATTATCCTTTCCTATGGGCCAGCTCTGGAGTCCAGCTTCTCTTTCCATTATGGGTTGTTAACCCCCAGAGAGGCTCTCGTAAAAGACCATCCTTCATCCTTCCCGTGTGAGAGTATGTTTGCTTGAGGGTCCTGCCGTGACTCCAAAGAGAGCCAGCTCATCACCAGACCCAAAGGTAAATGGCCATGCTTCTCTTGCTGTGCTGCATGACACAGCTCTGCATTCTGAGCTCATCCTTTTCTGTATTTTATGAGTGCTATTTGCCTTAGGAACCTATGAGGAGACTTTGGCTGAGGAAAGTCAGGCATGGAACACCACTGTAGGCTCATATTCCATATCCTGTGTCCCCTAATGTCACAAAGTTCATGAAAGCTAGGAATTTCTCACCTGTGTTTGGACAAGTGAACAGGTGGATGTTGCTACCCACTGCCACGCGACTCAGAGGTACTTCTTGGATTGGCTGTCTAGTTGGGCATGTCTGCTTTGAAGTTTTTTGCTTCACTTATTATTTTACATCTCTGAGGCTGGAAAAACACAGCAGTGTTAGTAAGCAGCCAACCAAGACATAGCTGTCGTTTGAGTCATGGTTTCCAGACTAATAAGCTGGGTATAACCTTTAGATTCTCCAATAAGAGAGTTTAAAAAGCACAGGCACAACTGAGACTTGCTATTTGCTGACAGGTACCATAATGGTTACTTTCATTCACTGATTGCGTGTTTATCGAGCATATGTACAAAGTAAACACTTCATTGAGTTCTGGGGTTTTAATAGTGAATAAGGCAAATATATTTCCTATCTTACGGATATCTTCTCTGGTGCTGAGAAATTGCCTTGTGCACCTTTGGGAGCCCAAGACCCAGACATCGTTACCGGGAACCAATGCTACTTACATGGGAAAACACAAAGATGTTCCTGGGTTGGTGGGGCTAATTTCAGTTTTAGGTCTGTTGTACACTGTGTACTTCTCCGTACTCATCTATTTTATGTAAACCTTTCTCTTCCTCAGCCACAGTGGCTCCTGATTACTTATCTTGGCTTTCACTCAATAACTGGCCTCAAATTCTAGCATCTAGAAACAGTTATACACCACTGTATGGGTTTAATTATTGTATCTGTCCTCAGCTCTTTGTCACAATATCCAAATTAAAAAGCACTGTATATCCAGAAAAATGGGAAAGTAAAAATTGAGATCTTGAACTCTGGATACCTTATAAATTTTCATTCATTAATTCATCATCTAACAAGTATCTATGTAGCACTTTTAGTTCAGTTAAGATTGTGTTTTCCAAAAAGTAATGAGAACATACAGAGGTGGAAGACTGCACTCTTGGTGCTAATGTCCTATGTAAAGCAAGGAAGTGTCCGATAGCTACCGATGGCTTCCAAGTTCTGCCTTTCCTTTCCCCTTCCCTCCACAAGAGCCGGTAAGAAGCCTGAGCGCTCCCAGTGGAAAGGACACCCTTTAGGCACAGTGAGACTCGGGGTCGCTCACCCCTTCCTTCGTACACAACCTTCTCACTTATGCTTGGCCAGCCTTGCTTTTTGAAAAAGATTCAATATGTGAGTAGTTCACCTCCTCTTACACTGTTGGTATGTGCATGGCATGACTAGTCTCAACCTCTGAAGCAGGTTTTGGTGGATATCCATCAAGTCCATGTGACTGACAACAAGATTCTACATCATCTTTCTGCTTCCCCATTTGTGATAGTTTAGGGAAGCAGTTTAGCTTTTGTAGCTATGCTGGTTTCCATTTAGTCCCAACATAACTGATTTAGCTCAAATTTCCCATTCATCTTTAAGGCAAAAGAAGGGACAACAGCAGTCTTAGGTAATTATGCATCCTTTTTATCAGGAAAATTGCAGCTTTCCAAGGAACTGAGTATCTTTATCCAGAAATGTCATATCACCATGCTTAGTTGTTATGGTTTAATTTTAAAATGGCCCCCCCCAATCTCATGTGTTCAACGGTGGGGTATGTGGAAGGTGACTGGATCACGGGGTGCTATGGTCTTCAGGGGAGTCACCCACTGATGCACTCATAGCTGGGGGCGTGGTCTGGGAGGGTGCATCTTCTCTGGCTCTGCCCTTTGCCCTGTGCTTCCCGGCTGCCAGGGGTGATCCACTTCCTTCTGCCATGCCCTTCTGCCATGCTAATTCTGCTTTGGAACCAGACAGTAGTCAACTGCATCCTGCAAATCCCGCACCAAAGCGGACCTCTTCTCCTTACATGGAGGGCATTGGTTATCTTGTCCCAGTGACAGGAGAGTGGCTAATAAAACAGTAAACAAAATAAAATTATAATTGTGTGTATGAACGTGAGTGAGACTAAAGCCAGGTAAGAGCTATATCAAAAATGCCAAATAGGGGCCCGGCTTCCCCATGCACCAGGCGTATGGTGGTGAGTACAACAACCAATAATTCTTTCTAAATCTTTTATCATGTGAACACAGAAGTTATCATAAGATGATCATTATACCAGAATAAGCACTATGGAGATGAAATGTATTTGTTTCTAAGAAAGCATGATAGCTTAGCATGTTATCCAAAGGACACAGTTCACTGTTGTGATGAGATCTGAAAGAAGAACATGGTGTGAAAGAGTAGAGAGGGGAAGTCAGCACTTCCTGTGAGGAGAACACACACATAAAGACTCTCTGGGAGAAAGGAGTGTGTTATATTTTGGGAAATGCAAAAGAAGGTAAGCGTGGTGGAAGCACAGGAGAAAACAGGAACAGAGATGTGCAGGCATGAGTTGTTAATGAGGAGCTCACAAGTTAGAGTGGGTAACGGATTTGTTGAGCAGGTGCTTTGGGAATTATGCACGTAGCCTCAAGCTTCTCCCATATTTTAATCAGTGCATTGGACCAAATGATCCCCTCACTTCTATATTTGTTCAGTAGAAGAAGGTTAAATAAAATGTTACTTCACAGTAATTAAATTAGTAGCAGTCGACGCACTCTTTTTCATAACATAACACCACAGCCTGGCAAGATTCAGTAAACACGACCTTTTTGCCACACAGATGTGGAGGTGGAAAGCTGAGCGCCAGGTCTGGGGTGGCCTGTTGCACAGTCCCAGTGAGACTCAGGGCAGCACCACTGAGGGACACGGAGTACATAGATGTGCATGGTCTCCTCTGTGCCCTCTTCTTCTTATTGGGCCACCAGATTCAGTCATGAGGGTTGCACTCCACTGAGCTCCTGTGATACGGCTCCCCTCTCAAGGAGCCCACCCCTAAATACCATGGCAAGATTAAGCCTGTACCTTTTGGTCACTTCACAATGAGGACTAAATTTCCCTATGTGAAGCCTCACGTAATACTCCCAAACCATAGTTACACGAGATTCTGGTAGAGGAAGAACGTGAAGTGTGAAGGGTTGACCTTTTCTCCAGCAGAGGCCCAAAGCTGGGATTCTCCTAGAAGCCAGGGGCTATAGTAAGTGCAGCAAGATAAAATCATTGCCTCTTTGTGTCTTTACATTCAAAGGTGAAGCAGAAGGCGAAGTTGTAAAACATATTCTAGGATCAAATAGCCTTTGAGAAAAAGCCAGAGGAAGGATAAATAGCGAGTGATTAACATGACTTTGTGCTGTCTTCTTTGCACTGAATGATAAAAAGAGGAATATGAAAGTCCGTGGAAAAGAGTAAGAAAATGATCCAGAAAAATCACCCTTTAAAAGATTTTGTTTGACTCTGCAGAATATTTAGTAGATAAAGCATTATGCAGGGTTCAGTCCAGGAGGCAGTTTGTGGAGGGTAAGATGGTTTTGGACAGTGAATTCATACACCCGAGAACTTCATCTGTCCTGGTCTGCACAGCCTTAAATTAAAGTTCTAGGTCTGATTTCTTAGAAACATGGTGGGAAATAAATTATAACTTTAAAAAATTTGTTAGTATTGAAATAATCTAAAATAGAGCCTAAAAGCTGCTAGTGTACTTTTTTTTTAGCTATTTAGTGTTCTTTACCAATATGGAGGCCTTTTTAAAGAAATGTTGAACACCTTTTTCTATAGTAACCTGTGTGAAGAAGTTTGATAGAAGTTTGAAGAAGTTTGATAGAAGTTTGATAGAAATTTGACAGAAGCTTGAGAAGTTTCCAAGTCTACAATAATTTGTAGAGTTATGTCCATGTGAACCAATAACAACTACTTAGGGCGGAATTAATAAGAATTTTATTGGTTCAAGGTGCTTTGCAGCAGCTGTCAGACCCAGACCAGACTCCCCTGCTATTCTTCACCCTGAATTCATAAGGAATTGCATCCCCATAGGCTGACTGTAATTGGAAGCATATTTTCCATTGATGATGCAAACTCAGGGTCACAACAGGTAACCCGAAGGATTGTGCCACCATATGTTATCCCCAGAAAATGTGTTCTCCAAACATCACAGTACTCAAGGGGCAAAGATTACATAAGTCGTATGATAAACTTGCCATCAAGCCAGTTTACTATAACTGAATGGCTTGGTTTCAAGTGAAGGCAAGATGAAGTTTCAATTCTAGTATACATTACAAAAATGAAAATTATGTTATCCACCTGTTAGGGGGCCTGATACCTTTATGCTAAGCTGCGTAGTGTGCTTCAGTATATTCAAGAATGGTTTCAAAATATAGTCATATATTCTAAAAGCCAGAAAATGTAGTTACTTTTATTATAGCAAAGTTAAGTGTGTAATACTAATTGTTTATTTTCATTGATACACTTTTTAAAATAGTCTATTAATAACACAATCTTAGTTCTTACAAGAGATGTAAGAAACTTTAATCAACAAAAATTATTTTCCTACAATGTTTACTTGTAAACATTTGTAACTACATTTGAAATAACTTTTCAATGTTAACATACTTTATTAATGCATATAAATTTATCAAAAATTTTAATTGTTTTAGCTTTTGAAAATGATAACCTTTAAAATTTAAGATTTAAATTATAATAAAATATGTCTGAATCATTGCTGTCTTGGGTGAAAAGTTATCAAGACTCACTTATATTTACCTTATAATATAGAGTACAAATTAGTTGCAATATTAGAATCAAAGTGACTAAATTTGCATACTACATTTCTATCTAGTTCATGACACCAAATAGAGAGAATTCATATGAGATATGCCCCAGAGCACTTCAGCACGGCCGTGTTTAATGTTTATTTGCAAAGGTACTTGGGGAATTACTTATGTATGTCCCCCTCCCCTTGGTTTCCAGCTCCGGGAAGCAAGGCCTTTATCGTCATTACCAGGTCCTGCACAAAAACTGATAATAGTGTCCCAGAGTTTGTTGACTTAACCATGCTCAGTGATGCCAGGAATCACAAGGGAAAACAGCAGTGGCAAAGCCAGCCCAATGTTTTTTTATGCAAAAGCAATGGCGTCCAGTCAGCTGTGAAGCTGCCTGTTGGCTAACCCCAATGGCTGGAGTTAGCGATCAGCCAATGAGGGGGCTCCTGATCTAATATTATGCCTACAGCTGTACTTTCAAGACTAAAAGAACAAAATTTTTAAAAGGAAAGAGGAAGCCTGAGGTAGTGGCACATGTCTGTAACCCTAGCACCCTGCAAGGTTGAGACAGGGAATTGCAACTTCAAACCTACATAGTAAATTTAAGGATTTAGTAAGTCCCTGCTTCAAAAATATAAATAAATAAATAAAGGTGGCTCAGTGACAACTGCCTGAGCTCAGCTGCCAGTCCTGAGGGGTGTGTGTGTGTGTATGTGTGTGTATGTGTGCTTCTGTGTGTGTGTCTGTGTGTGTGTGTCTTTGTATGTGTGTGTGTGTATATGTGTATGTGTGTGTGTATGTGTGCATGTGTGGGAGTGTGTGTGTACATATGTGTACGTGTGTGTGTATGTGCGTGTGTGCATGTGTGTGTGTGTGTGTGTGTGTGTTTGTGTGTGTGTGTTGGGGGCAGTTAATTGGTTTGGTCTTTCTTCTCTCTTTAGTCCACTCACACACATAACCCTTCAATTTATGTACAGTTTTTATAGTTCAAAAATATCTGTTTTTAACCTCTTGGAGGCCTTCATGTTGGTCGCTCATTTCTTGTCTTTGTGAACATCTGTCAGAGACTGTTTGGCCTCTTAACAATGGCACGGGGCCACTGCTGCTGTTCCCTGAGGCTGCATTTTCTTAACCTGGAATGATGATGTGGATCATTCAGTTTCTTCTTGGTTTCCTCTGTTTAAAAGTAGATACAGCCTCTTCCCCCAGAAGAGACCAGAACAGCAAACAAGCAGCAAGACCCATTCCAGGCAGAGACATCCAGTGACAACCCCAGCTCAGGCTTTCATCATCTGCACAACTTTGAGTAGGTTTCTTATTCTCTAAACTCATTTTTGCTGGGCATGGTGGTGCATGCCTGTAATCCCAGCACTCTGAAGGCTGAGGCAGGAGATCATTGTGAGCTCAAGGCCAGCCTGAACTACATAGTGAGACCCTGTCTCAAAAAGACAAAAAACAAACAAACTCATTATTGCACATCTACCAGATGAAGAATATAATAGTGCATAACAAAGGGAACTGTGAACATACTAAACATATAAACATTGGAATCGTGCCTTCTACATGTTAGACTCCACCCTGTTAGACTGTCTTGCTATCTCCTGATGTCCCTGGGCCTCTCTGGAGGAAAAACACTCTCCCAAGCCACACAGATTTGGGAACAATGTTGACTTGCTTTGGCCAAGGTCGTGTAAGAAGAAATGACAGTAGTACCCGGATGTTGGCTCCAAGACAAACACGTACTGTGTCATCGTCATCCATTGCTCTTTGACAAAACTTTAGAACGTAGCTATTTTGTTAGCCTGGGCCTCCCAGTGAAACAGCGGAGCAGCCAAGCTCACCCGAATGGACTCATAGTGTGATCCAAAATGAGCCTTATTGTTCATCAGCGGGGACTAGCCCACCCTACCTCCTATTTGATAGTCTATTTCTAGTGATAGTATTATAAGTAAGGAAGATAAAGAAGTGAAGGCAAACATAAATCTGTTAGAAAACCAGTGTCATAGAAACTGAAAAACCAAGAACAGTTTTTGAAGGTTAAATGCAAATTGAACTCTCAGCTTTCTAGCAGGTACATCACAAAGAGGACAAATTTGGACTCTAGACTGAGTGTCCATGAGATACACAGCAATCACTTTCTAAGAGGAATAAATTATTTCTCACTTAGGAATCTTAGAGAGTTGCGACATGTTAGTTTAACCAAAGGGATTATATTTTACCCTGAGCTGCAAGTGGAAATATTATTTGATTTGAGATTGTCTTTTCTGATCTGTGGCCATGAAAATGGAGGGGTTCGCAGAACAATACAGAGGCAGCTGTAGTCACACAGAGTGCACGAAAATACTGACTTGTGGATGATTTTGCACACGGTGTTTTCCCTCATCACTCTCCTGTCCTCTCCATCTCCATCAGACAATGTAAGAGAAGAAACGGAAGGAAAGGAGGCACAAAGCCTAGAGCCTTGCAGCGCCTGTTCCTTTAGGGTTTCACTCTAACTTTTCTCATCTTATTTCTTCTCCTTTCCCTGTGCTTATTTCCTCTTTGTCCTTAATTAACTTGTATTGAACTAGCTTTTAGTTGAACTATTTTTAGGCAAGTCATTGTATGTGTGGAAAACGATAAAAATCTTAAACCACCAATTTTGTGTTCATTGTCCTTGAATCATTGCGTTCCAATGTTTCAGAATTAGTGAGGAGGCAGCATTCATGACTCCTGAGACAGGCTGCCTACATTCTCAGAGCACAGCAGGCAGGCATTTCTGGGTTTGAGCATAAAAGCTGGTCTTTTCAGGCCCATAAAGCAGCTGCACTGAAGGCCGGGCTTTGACAGAGAGAGAGCAGAGAGACGGAGGGAGAGAAAGAAGGGTTTCCTAAATTTTACAAACTTTTGTACGTTTTGTGATCCTGCTTTGGCAGACAGGTCATAAAGCTTTGCTCAAAGTTGCAGAATACAAATTTCAGAGATTACATTGCAGAAGAGCTGACACAGCGTAGGACCTGCAGTCTGGGAGAGACTGACATGGCAAAGACAAGACACAAGCGTTCTGACCTTGGCATCTTGCCCTAGCACCTTCCCTGCAAGTACTTCCCCCTCCCCAGGCACCAGCTGCTCCATCCATGTCTGATCTCAGAGCTGTTTAGCTTTGGGGCCAGGGTAGAAAAGATGACTAATGCTCGTACCTAGACTAGTTTGGGGAAAATTCCAGTGTAAGAGTTCCTTCATTCTTGCATCTCAGCATGAATTTGTGCTTTGATTGTCCCAGATATTCTTTAAGGACATACCTCTTGCACCTCTTTGACAATGGTTAGCATTCAAGACCGAGGTTTCCTGTTCGAAACTTTGACCCACTGTGGCACTTACGACCTGTCTTCTCTTTTGTACAGTTCTGTACATCTTATTTATGGGGCTTCCACGTTTTTGCTCTGTACAGTACATCTAGTTTATACAATAGTAAAATTTTTGCTGATTGCAGTGCTGCACTGTACAGTACTGTGATTTTATGTTCTGTTATACATGGCAGTACTGCTTGAACAAGTTATGCAAATAAAATCAAAGTCGCCAAGTTGAGGTCTGCCTTGACCTGTTTTTGTTCTAAATGTTGTGTTGCACACACTATATTCAATTCCTGTTTAGTGACCAACTCCTTTGATGACAGATCCCTGTGCATGTAACTCAGTCATTAAACCAGAAATGTCTGTATTTTCAAACCCACGCGGGGCTCAGACTCTAAAGGAAGGAAGCCATGATGGAGAGAGGAGATTGAAATTCGCTTCAACCAAAACTATGTGAGATAACATGTGTGTAGAAAGTATCTCTTTACTCCCCAAAGAAGTGCAGCACACCTGAAACCTCTCTAGACAGCCTGGAAGATGCCAGTGCTTTGAACCTTGACCCATTAAGTTAGTTGGAACCTTTGGGAAGAGGCATGGGCCTCAGTAAGTCTAAAGTTTTGATTCTGTTATGATGACAGGTATCACTCTGCTACTGAAAACCACTAGAAGAGTGATCCTCAAAGTGTGGCCTTCCAGGACAGAAGTGCAGCAACCTGTAGGAAATGCTAGAAAAGCAAAATTTCATCCCACCCCAAACCAGTTTAGTCGGAGTTTCTCAAGCTGGACTCAGGAAATCTGCTTAACAAAACCTCTAGGTGACTTTGCTGATGTCTGAATTTTAAGAAAAATAACACAGGGCCAACTACACCCTGCCGGAGGTCTGTAGACTAACCCCATGACCTCATCGTTTTAGGCAGTTTCCTCTCATAGCTCATGTTCTTCATTGGGTAAGAAGTGACTAAAAGAACCATTCTAACAAAAAAAGTAAGGAAACAACAGCAGAACTAGAAAAATGAGGTGAAAACCAAAGAAAACTTTTTGTACAACAAAAGAAACAATCATAGGAATAGAGACAATCTACAGAATAGGAGAAAACTGTCAAATTATGGATCTGCCAGGGAGTTAATAAACATATAGAGAACTAAAAAAAGCTCTTGCTAGCAAAAACCAAATAATGTAACTTAAAAATGGTCCAGGATTGAACTAGATATTTCTCAAAAGAAGACATTAAAAATATCCACTAAATACATGGAAAAATGTTCAATATCAATAATCATGAAGAAAATACAAATCAAAACCACAATGAGATATCACCTCATCCTTGAAGAATGGTTCTTGCCCAAAAGACAAAAGGTAACAATTGCTGGCAAGGACATACAGAGAAGAGAACATTGCGCACTGCTGGAGGTCATATGAACTACGTGCAGCTACCAGGAAAAGGCGGGTGTAGGTTCCTTAAAAATGTTAAAATAGAGCCATTGTGTGATCTAACAACCTCACTCCTGGGTACATATCTAGGGAAATTAGATCAGTGTGCGAGAGACACAATTGCAGTCCCATGTTCACGCCAACTCTATTCACAGAAGCCAGGAAATGGGAGAATCTAGCTGATGAATGGATACATAGAATGCATCATTAACACAAAATGAGTGGTTTCAGACCTTCTAATGGGAGAAATAACAATCTGCTGCCTGCGACAACGTGAGTGGAAGTAGAGGACATTGCACTGAGTGAAAAGAGCCGGACGCAGAAAGTTACATACCTCGTGATTTCACTTACGTGTAGAATTTTGCAGAATTGAAACTAGAATGCTGATCAGAAGAACCTGAACAGGCTGGGAGGGAGGGAGGGAGCGAGCATTGGGTAACAGCTGGAAAATAGGTGTAATTCAGCAAATGGGCAGGAGAAGTGAGTCCTGGCCTGCCATCGTACAGCAGGCTGACACTAGATAAGAACAATGCAGTAGGTGTTTTGAGAAGCTTGAAAGGGTTCTGGATGATTTAGTGTAAAGAAGTGTTAACTATTTGAAGGGGTATATGTTTGTACACTGAGTTAAAAATTATCCAATGCATACTTATTGTGAAATATGCGATGGTATCTAATAAATATATGTGTGGAGGACCACCTGGATGATTCTCCTTGAAAGAAAAATAATTATTTCCATTTTGGCTGAGCCTGGCCATATTTCCATGTACTAATATGTACAGAGCTGGCTAGGACTTTTCCTTATCCCCTCAGTTGGCTTTAAGCAATTCAAATTGGTCCCGCCCAGGTGCTGATGTGTAACCTTTGCAGCAAGGTGACAGGTCAGTGTTACCCAGCCCCATCGTGCCCAAAAGCATGTGTGAGCCAGGGCAGGAGGGAGAGCTATGCTCCATACTGTCTGCTGGGATCAAGATAGGAGGCTGCGACTTCCAAGGGCCTAATATATTACACATGAAAACTGACAGGTGGGCCACAAAACACTGGATAGGACCTCACTTGTGTTATGCAGATTACTCCTGCATGTCCTTCTCTCTTCACAACTTAATAAAACCTAGGTTCAGCCCTGGGTCGAGGCCTTTGTTCCAGTTAACCATCACCCTGGCTGGACTTAGGACCCCTTGACTCCCACAACTACAAATGTGCCTTAGTGTCTTTATTCTTGCCATGTGTCACACTGGTAGTGGTAGACTGGAACTGACTCGCTAGAATTCCAGCACCCTTTCTGTGGGATTACAGATATAAACTACCTGGGCCAGCGAGGGCCAGAAAGGGCTCTCTATAATGTGCCAAGGTATGCTTTTATTGTATCAGTCACAAAAATAAATTTCAAGGGAAACCAAAGTTAATCTAAACGTCTGGCGTCTGTCTTCAGAGAGCTCTGTTGACTTCCTGTTGCTCACTGACTTTCTTGTTCCCGAGCTCATTTTCTTCCTGTCCTTCATGAAACCAGAAGAAAAGCAAACAAGTTGAGGGGGAAAGGAAAAATAAAGTGAATAAAATTATGGGGAATTCACAGTGTTCATAAAGTAATCAGCCAAATGACTGTAGGAAGTAATATCTTCTTTTACTACCTAGAGCAGTGGTGAAAATAAAAACCAAACACAATGGAATAGAGTGTGTTAGCAACGTGGCTTCATCCAAGGAACGTTTCACTGTACCATAAACAACCCTGCTGTGGTTCATTGCTGGCACTCACTCCTGCCGAGAGCCCAGATCTGCGCCCTTGTGAACACCCTTCCTCCTTCCCCTACAAATCCCAAAACAAATGTGGAATCCCGCACAGAGCCGTATATTCCCTTCAGTTCTTTTGTCAGTCTCAGAATTTGTTCTCAAGCTCTCTACTACTGAGCTATCAGCAGCAGTAATACATTTTTGCCTTCCTCTCCTATTATCTTTAAATTTTAATTTTTAATCTTCTTTATTACCTTAGACTCAGTGATTAAATCATCCCCAAATAGGGTATCTCTGATGCTTGGCCCTAACAGACATCTATGACTCTGGATTTATGTAACTTTATTTTTCGTTGTTTTCCTTTCTATAGTGTAGCTCCCTTTTATCCTTTACACATTAGCTTCCTGTCTCTGATGGTGCACTTACTAGTCATCACTGACCTCGGATATTCTTTATATTACTATCTGGGAAGTATTTATCCCTTCACCTTTCCAAGCTGCTGAGGGAGAGCTGTCTGAATTCAGAACACCTGGGCACCATGGTGTGCACCCCTGGAATCCCAGCACTCAGGAGGCTGAAGCAGAAAGATCGCAAGTTGGAGTTCAGCCTGGGCAACTGGACAAGATCCTATCTCACAATAAAAAATAAAAAAGAGTGGGGCACAGCCACTTTTGGTGGGGCATGCCTGCAATCCCAGCACTTAGAAGGTTGAGGCTGAGGGATTTCCAACAGTTCAAGGCTAGCCTGGGCTACGTAGCGAGCTCAAGGCCAGCCCGTACTACAAAATGAGACCCTGTCTCAACAAACTGAAAAAGGGGAAGTGGGCAGAGCATGTAGTGCAGTGTGAAGGCTGCAGAATGCACCTCTAATCCTGAGGAAAGGGACAGGAAGTGCTCTCTGGAGTCCAAGAGCAAGTCACACAGAAAAGGCCACACAGAGGAAATAAAAGAGGAGAAAGTCTTGCCAAGTTGATACTGAAAGGAAGCTCCCAGGGAATATCTCTACCATCAGCCATGTCTCAATGTTGGGTCCACCTAGCTGGATGCCAAAGACAAAAGAGGCTACTGCACGAAAGTTCTGGGTTGTAGGAGCTGGGAGAAGAAAGCCATGGCTGTGGCTGACGCCCTCCACACTTCCATTCTAGCAGTCTCCTCCTCCCGTGTGAGCCAGTTTTACCCAGGGGCCCAACTCAAAAGCCTACTCAGTGCCTTTCTTAGTAGGATTATTATATCTGCATCTCCCTGTAAATATACTATCCTGAACTCCAAACCTTCAGTTCTACTCTGTAATATTTGTGAAGTTCTTTTCATTCTCTCACATTACTGCTATTTTTCTCTTCACTTTGCTCTACAATTTCTCCTGCCTATTGATTTCTTTGTAGTATCTAGTGCTTTCAGAAATTTGCTTACATCCTTGTTTAAATCTCTAAGACATTTATTCAGAATATATCGCCCTTTCCCAGTACATCGGGTGATGTGTACATGTGCTCAATAAATACGTGTTGATCAATTTAATTCAGGCTTTCTATGCTTGTTAGCTAAACATTGTAGTGCATTTTCAAATAGTTTATTGACATCAGTCTTGACCCTCTCCAGTATGTCATTTGCATGTTTGGTAGCATACCTTTTCACATTCATAAATAGGGTATCACTGTTTCATTGTTTAAAACTACTTTGTGGCTGGTTGCACCCTTTCAAATGGAGTGTATCATTCATTGAACAATTGTTTTTGATGATAGACCATATGCTAAGTAATAGACCATAGAGGGACCAAGAGACCACATCAGGGTCCTACAATTTGAAGATAAAAGTGATAATGAAGAAGAGATTACAGGAAGGTGTAAGAGTCTCCCTGGTGAGGCCCTAGAAGGTATGGAAACATGGAGCTGTGGGGTCTGGTCAGGATAGAAGGGCATGTGGAGAAAGACTGAATGGTGAGGAGTGAACAGGCCATGTCTTGAGGAGTCCATGGGCACACCTGCAGACATCAGCCTGGTCTTTAAGGACTGCAGGGATTGCGCCCTCAGGTCTGCCCGTTCTGTGTTCTGCACTGCCTCAGTTAGCACTGTCCCCTCTAGCGTAGTGCAGTTTAGGGTTTGCTCAGTGCTCCATGCCGAGTCCTCCTCCTGTCCGTGCTCTTCCTACTCCCGCTGGACGAAGACGCGAGAGTGTGCTGCTCAGAGGCCAGCTATTGCCCAGTCTGTCCTCCTTTGCTCTGTTCAACACAGACACATTTCTCAAAGCAACTGGACTTCTTTCCTTGGTTTTCCAGAAAAGATCTCACACCCCCCCAGATACGACAAGTATAGGATGGGTGGAGGCCTCTGTGTCCCCTCTGTCTCAACCCCACGCCTGTAGAAGATGGAGAACTCCCCAGGGGCTGCCCGGGACCCACAGACCTTTTCTTCTCTGCTGTAAAAGGTAAAGGACAGCTTTTGGCTGCTCTGAGTACAAACAGCTGAAAGGTAGCTTCCAGGTGAATTTAATTCTCAACAAATTAATCTCAAACGCAGTGAGCATAAACATTAATAGAACTGAGAGCAAAGAGATGGAACATATTGGATTTTAATTGTAAATTTGTCAATGATTATCAACATGGTCTGCTCAAGACATTGACCATTTGTGCCTTTGTGCTACTATAGATACTACAAGCATATTCTGAGCAATTAGTACTGGTGGGTTGCAGACAGTTGAATAGACAGATAGATGGATATGTTTTATATACTACATGCATATACATTTATTATACATAGATAATTTAGCTAATGAATATCTTTTGCTCAATTTTTGAATTATGATTATATTTTTAAGTCAAACCAGTCCAAAAGTAACAGTTTGGAAACAATATAAAAACTAGCAAATAAGTTGCTACTTTATCTTTACACAAATTCATAATATTTACCACAGAAAAATTCAGTTGATAAATTGCATGTGTCATTACTGAAATATATACTGACTTTCCTCAGTTAATGTACTGTTTTTATTGTTATGAGTATGAAAACACCAAGTTAAAAATGAAAAATCCAACAATATTCAAATTACAAAAACCCAGTGATGTCATTTTTGGTTATTAAAACTCATTACCTAATCAAACATATTTAGGAACTTGAGGTCAATGTTAATCATATAGCTAAATGATTTGAAAATAGGTAAGAATATAAAAATAACATACGGAAGATTTTTCTTACTGACATTTCTATTTATAAAAGTTAATTTAAGCCTACAAAACTGATTTAAAAATACCCTCTAACTACAATGTCAAATTGTGGTGCAAGTAGGTATTACATGCATTCATACTCACCATGAGAAACACTGTACTCTGGATAACATATTTGCCTTCAAGTGAAGCTTCAGTTCTCTTTTAGTATTATACAAGATCCCTTATGTTTATTTACTTGAATGTTTCTTAAGAAAAACAATGGGTCTACGAACATAATGCCATATTACCTTACCTCATATTATTATATTTAATGACCTAATATCATGAAATCTACCCTAAACATTTCCTTGTTAGTGATGCCTGTGATACCATGTTGACTGGTTAAAGTTCTAGCTTTAAAAGAGTGAGACGGAACAATTCATGACTCTTAGTGAATGATGATTCTTCCAGGTATTTGGATTGGTGGCGGATCCCTTGTTTGACTTGAAATTCTGGAGATTCTATATAAAAGCAAAAGTTAATAATATGTTATTTCAAGTATTTTACAAATGTGCTTGTGTGTCTTTCTATTTTATGTTGGAGTCTGTGGCAGGGGTGAAAGGGAGATAATTGAATTTCTGAATGTGGAGTCCCCATGGTAGGGTACTCTAAGGTCTTTCTAAGGAGTGTCATACATTCTGTGGAATCATATATGATTTCCAAACAGTATCTTTAAATGGTCCTTTATTTTCTCAAGTATTTATGTTTTTCTTGGTTTCTCTGCAGATTTAACTGAAGATCTAAGGCTCTTCCTATTTAGCAGTCCAGTAAAAACAAAGAACCTAATCTTCTCTTAAGAAGCATGTGCACAGAGTAGACCTAACCAGCAGTAAACACACAAGGCCTGAAGCTCACCGGTGTGTGCCCTGCCTCCGGATGCGGGCTGATGCTCTTCCGTTGTGGCTGGTGCTTTCGTTTGTTCTTTCCATGATGGCTTTTACTTTGCCACTTACCTAACAGTAGGTCTAGAACTTTCAGATTGTGTGTTATGAGTAATTTAAAATTATATAAAAAATAACCTTTAACCAAAATGCACTACTTAACAGTGTGAATGGTTAAAGTCTGTATTAGAGCAAGCCCAAGGTTTTTGTGTGTAGTAATAGCAGTGGTCTGACTGTTACCAGAAAAGTGACATGATTTCCAATGCAGGAAGGAAAGAACCTTACAGCCAATGTACAGGGAATTCTGTGCCTTGCACGTTATTGATCTGTTGCATGAGGTTCTCTATAAAAGCCACAGGCCCATTAGGCAGACATACACTCTACACATTATATGTGTAACTGAGAAGTAAGTATATGTCAAGAACCATTTTTCTGCAGGATCAGGAAATGGTTTCTGGGAAACAATGTCCTAGGGTCTCTAGGAAAGCAGAGTGATATAAGGGTGCTTGCAGATATTTTGAAAAATATAAAGGAAAGTTTATAATAAATTCTACTTTTTCCCCATTGAAATTGACCTTCATTATTTGGCTTTCAGACTCTATGTTGGAAGCCATGGGATAACATCTCCTACAAGTATCATTTTTAAGGTTTTGGTGGAAAGCAGTTTGTTTTGGTATTGTTTATGGTAAACATCAAATTAAATATTTAAAAGGGTTAAATCCAACAAGTCGAGATATTTTCTTTAACTGTGCAATATGTAAAAGTATGTAAATCTGAATGCCCTTGGGTAAGGCATGCTGGGCCTCCTGCTGCCACAGACACCTCTCACTTCTGTCTTCCCCTGTGTCTGTTTGTCTGTCAAGGCTCAGAAGTCTTAGATTGTGTCTTGAGGAGCAGGCTGTGTGCATATGCTGCCTCAGCCTTTCCAGGGGTCAGCTGTCAGGAGGTAAGTGTCCAATTGTCCTGTTTCTATTCCCTAGCTGATTACTATAGTTTATGTGCATGCATATACTCATGTATGTGTACACAATTACATATACATTTCTGCACTAACATTTATGATACCCACATCATACATCGCTATACAGTAGTAGCTTGGTTCATGAACTTGGTTCTTTCTACAATTCTGGTCATAATCCAAGTTGGACAAGAACCAAATCAAATTCAATGATTAGGTTCAGTGTTGACCTTCTGGGGAAAATTGATTCAGTTTTTGTCTAGTTTAATTTGCAATCAGAATCGTGGAGAAAATTGAGTTCATGAACCAAGGTACCACTGTACATACTGAATAAGAAAATGAATATTGTTGATATTTAAATCTGAGATAAAAAAAGATTAAAGGCAAACAAGCATAATCTATCCATTTGTGAATACTAAGTAAGTTAAAATATTTTACGCCTCAGAAATTTATAAATCTGGAAATTAGTATATGTCAAATCTTAAAGCCTCACATGCAAGCAGCAGTAACCACTAGCTCCCAGCAGGGCAGGCGGCCAAGAGGGAGGATTGCGAAAGAGGAAATGAGTGTCAGGCAATGGTAATGCGCTCCTAGCAGTGTGCTGCAGCGCCTCCTCAGTACACTCGTGAGTACGTGTACGCTACAGCTTGTGTATAAAATACTGGGAGGGAGTAAATCCTCAGGCAAATACAAATTGTGTGAAGGATACAATAGGCCATGTGTGTGAGTGTCGCAGCCCTGCAAATAAGTTGAATAAGGAATACAGCAAAATTCAACTTAGAGTTTGTAGCCGAACAAAGGGGAAAGACGGGTAGATGAGCGTTTAATTGGAAGTAACAATGCACATGCGCTTGTGAAGTGCAACAGAAAACACCCCTCTGGTCACATTTCTTTTACACACGAACAGCGAGCACAATATTTCCATGCAGCCCTCCAACGTGAGAGTGATTTAGCATGGCTCCCTGGAGCAGATTTCATGCCCAGGCCAGAGATGAGCGAAGCCCTAGTGAGATGAGTTGGAACGCAGTGAAGTGTTCCCTTCCCAACCAGTCCCTCCTGAGTTCTATCCGGTTACCTCAGCTTGAGCACAACCAGGAGAAGGACTCCACAGGTGACCGTCATACACAGGACAGCATAGATTACTTCCCCTAGGAATAGAAGATTTTTAAAACGATCACTGGAGTTTTAGAGGGAAAGAGTAACAGAAGTGTTATAGAGGACTGATTTTGAACCCACCATTGATGGGAGAATGGAATCCAGTTAGAGTGATCTCCTTTGCATGTTTTCCGTTGTACAGTGGGATGCCTTTGGCATTAGACAGGATTGGATAAGCTGAAAAACATGATAAAAGGAGATGAAACTGTGGAAATGTTACGTTATTTTTATCTCTTGGATTATTTGTTTAATAGCATAACAGGGATTTATTTCTATGACACTATTTTAATCTGATAAATATTCATGAAAGCAAGGAAACCCTTAAATTTTAGCAGCTTGTTTCCTCTTTTAATGACGCAATTTCCTTACAGAAACCACTTTTAAACCATGGTTAGTAAAAGACAGAAGGTATTTTAGAGGGTACCTCACTGTACCTTACATACAGACTAGGCAAACAAGATGTGAGGATGACGAGCTACCCACTAAGATGCGAGGGAAGGTCCTGCTTTTCAGGAGTGGTCGTTTTCATGTGCTTCTGAGGCTCTCTCAGTCCCCTATGAGCTACCGTCTTAAGCAAGCGCCTATAAAGCAGAACACATGAGCCAAATGCTCCCCATGACAAAGGTTGGTTTCACTTACTTCCCGCTGCTCCATCCGCCTTTGACCCCTTCACCAGCCAGACCTTTCTTCCTACTGTTAAAACCCAGCTGCTTTGAAGATACAACACATGGTCTGCTAACTACTGTTATTCTCTTACTGTTCTGCTGTGAATTTGGTTTAATTTTCTCATAAAATAAAGAAAGCGAAAAAGCAAAGCCAAACCCATCTATTGACTCAGTCTCAGAGCAGAGTCCTAAGCATCTGGAGGCTCCCCGTCCTCCTGGCCGTGTCTCTGTGGACTGTAGTATTCCCTCAGTCTGAAATGTTTCTTCCTACTGGCAAGGTCTTAAGAAGAAATCTTTTCCGTGGAAATGTGTTCTTTGCTCTGCCTCTTCTAACTTAAGGAAAAAATTATATAATCTTAAAAAATAATTAGTACATTCTTTTTGGTTGATTTTTGTAATGCCTAGCTTTGACTTGATCTATCACCAATCCAAATGCAAAGAATAATCAATACCTCAGTGAGTGATTTCTTTCATGATGATGATGAGTCTGATTGGTATGGAGACGTTGAAAAAAGAAAGAAAAAAAAATAAGGCAATCCTCCACTTGAGAGAGGATTTGCTGTTTCAATGTTTCATGAGTTTGGTGACCTCGAAATTTAGACATCCTTGTACAATTGTTACAGTAATGAGGACCCTGAGGGTCATGCTTTAGATTTAGAAGCTCCCAGGGCCTCAAGGCTTGTAGACAAGGGTTTGGGAAGTTGACATAACTCAGGGTACAAAGAGCCGACTTGCTGCTCAAGGCGTTTCCTGGTAGGAGGCAGGTCCCTGGAGGTGCAGCCTGAAAGGATGAGTCTACCTCCTGGGCCTCTTGCTTCTCTGCTTCTTGGCTGCCACGAGTTTAGTAGATTTTTCTCTGCTGTGTCCCTCTGCCATGCCATTCTGCCTTGGAGAAAGTGCACTATGGACCATAACCACAAGCCAAAATAAACCTCACCTCTAAGTTGCGGGTGTCAGGTAGTTGTTCCAGCTACGAGAAAAGTGACTGAGATATCAAGCATCAGGATATTATTTCTGGCAACAGCAGGCTGAGAGCAGGAAGAGAGGGGGAGACACATTCCCAGAGGTCTGCTGCAGTCCTCTCTCCACCAGGGCTGCTGTTGGGCACAAACCTGCCTCCAGGACTCGGGAATTATGGCTTGAACTTTAGGTTAATACTCGGTAGACAGACTAGTTTCAGCAGTAAAACTTTCAGCTGGGTTGTGGAGAAGTACCCCAATGCAAAACCAGAAAAGTAACAGTGGTTGTTAGAAAACTTGGGGCTGCAGATGTAGCTTCATGGTTAGGGACCTTGCCTCAAACTAAAACAGTTCGAACATGTTTGCTTGAAAATATTTTAGCCCCCAAGTTGCATAATAAATTACTATCATATATTTGAGAAGCTTCTCCTTCTTAGGAACTGGAAAATCAAACTCTTCAGACTATAAAAGTATAGGGGTCTGGGGTACAAGTATTGCAAGTTTAAGCCCAACTTGGGGAATTTAGTGACTTAAAATAAAAAATAAAATGGGCTGGGGATGTAGCTCAGTACCACAGCTCTGGGTCAATCCCTAGCACCAAATAAAATAATCAAATAAATAAGTAAAGTTGAGCTCATGAATTTTTTTCACTTTTTTTCCTCTAGAAGGTTAGACTGGAGATATCAAGTAATTTCAGGTGATACTGTTTCTTATGATGGCTTTTTTAAAAGAATTAATTTTAATCATGTCAAACATATATTTTTGTGAAATATATTATCATAATAAAAATCATATTTAAAATAATCCAGGGCATGAAGAAGTTTTGTTTATCTTTAAAGTATATTGTATTTTGTGAACTTTTAGGGAGATTCATGACCTACCTATATATATAAAACTGTGTAACCTAATCAATTACCTAATATAAATAATACATATAAGCTGACTAATTATTCAAATGATATTATGAATTTCCTTTCTGAAATTCTCTCCCAAAGTATTTAGCCCGATTAATATCACAGTTTGATTCATCTTTCCATTTAAAAGTAATTTTTGTTTTGTTTTGGTTTGGTTTTGGTTTTTGGAGACAGTGTCTCACTATGCAGTTCAGGCTGGCCTTGAGCTCACTTTGTAGCCCAGTTTGGTCTCAAACTCCCAATGATCCTCCTGCCTCAGCCTCCCAAGTGCTGGAATTACAGGCATATGCTATCATGCCCAGCTAAAAAGTGTCAAAAACAAATTAGACTTATCATTATTATATACAACTGACTTTGATAATGGTTAAACATTCACCTAGAAAAGTTTAGAAAGAATCATCTCGTTGTCTAGATTTAACCCACATGGAACTCATTAACAAAGTCATAATAGCTCACCGCCAGGAATACTATTAACGATCCCAGTGCAAACTCGCATGTGTCTAGCAATCACTCCACATTCTTAAATATTGCACCCTAGGAGAACACCAAATTTCAGCTAGGGAGATTAATATTAATAGGTGTGTTTTGGCTACTGAAGCCCATTGGAGATTCTCCCCTTCCTTTTATAAGTAGTAAGGTTTACAGTGCTTTATAGCTGTGAAGTTAAAGTCGGCGGTTGATAACTAACCTCAGTCCCACACCATCTGCTATATTTATAGATAAACATGCCAGTGACTTACTTGAGTTATATCCTAGAAGAATTAAACTCTATTACAAACTACATTATAAAATCCCTTTGCACTTTATGGGAAATCAAGATTAATTTCAATCTTGCTTTAAGAACAAACTTGAATAGTTTCTCCCTAAATGAGCTAAAAATTGTCAACATTTCAATTTATTTTTTCTTTCAAGATTCTTGTTCAACAGTGACTGAGAGCTGAAAAATTCAATTCTGGTTTCTATAATTTATTTGCAATGATAAATGCACTATAAAAGTTACAGTGCATAAGATAAAAAGATTAAAATTAAATGTCAAAATTTATGAACTATGATCATTTGAAATTAAACTGCAGATTTGCAGGCCTTCATTTCATGTGAACTGAAGCACAGCAGGAGGAGTCAACTTGGAAAACAAAATTGCCTCTACCTGAAAGGAGGAAGACTGTATTCCCGGAATCAGGTTAGTAACTCTTACCTTTTATTACACTGTACAAGGACCTGGAAGCTCGTAACAGTGAAGGGAAAATGTGAGATAAGGGAAGGCATAGTTTCCACTGTATTTACAATTTTAATAACTTTGTGTTTCATATGCGGAAGTTCTTAACATCTGAGTGCTTTCAGTAAACAGGTATAAAGGTGACAGTATCATCTGTTGTCTAGATAGGTTTCTGCTATCTTTGTTCAATAGTGAAAGTCCCACTAATAGTTACCCTTTTGGAAATGTACATGATTTTACCTTGGTGAATCACATCATTGTTTTTGAGTGGCTAACTGAGTGCTGAGCAATGAAAATAGGAAAAAAATAAAGTTAGACATCCCGGGAAGTCTCCACAGCCACACAGAGTCAGGAGAGGGTGAAGAGAGTCTCGTAAGTCACTGCACTTTTAAATGGGAAAAATACAAATGAAGCAATATTTCTTGCTTATAAGTAGATTTACAGGTCTCTGGGGAAACCAGAAACGGGCTTATGAACTGTGTCGGTCCTTCTTATTCAGCAGTCTCCTTGACAACCAACACGAGGCTGTTCACAACAGTTAGCCCATCACTGTGCCCTGCGCTGGTGTTTCTAACGGCCGAAGAGAGTGTATTGTCGTGTTCCTCCAATGCATGTCTGTTACTGCGCAGCCTCTGTTGTATTTTATTTAATTCTTGAAAGACATTAGTCAAGGGTCTTCACATAAATCACATATTTTTCACCTTTACTAAGATGTAAATCCCATCTCCCCTGAGCAATGCATAGGCTTATTCAAGCAATAAAAATTCATTAAGCAGTTTTCTTGGCTGGAGATTAATTCTACCAACCAAATTCATATATTGATAGGCAAAAAGTAAGCATCTTGGGCACTGACTCAGAGATATCTAATAAAGTAAAGAATTTGGAGCATTTCTTTGTGTTTCTCTTTTTGTATTGAAAACTGACACCTGTAATTGCTATGCTAGCAAGATTGTTTTAAGGAGTCTTTGCTATTTAATTTAATTCTCTATTATTAAAATTAATATCTGCCTCACAGTTCTTGGGGCCTCCGTGGGAACAGAAGTGAAAGCAAGGAGAGAACAAAGGGTTTAGTGCGCCCGCGAGCTCCTTTTCCCCTTCACTCCCCCCTTTCTCTCCTTTCTTCCGTGTTTCCGATCTTTCTTTGAGTAGTGAGCCCTGAGCTGTTGACAAATACTGGAGGCAGAAAGGCGAGCAGCACACGCTCTCTCGGTATTTTACACACCCGCTTCCCTGCGCTTGCGCTCACCCCGCAGACGGCCTTCTGGACGATGTCTGAGATCACCGGCTCCTGGCCTGCTTTCCTCGCGAGCGCCCTCTGCCTGCGCTGCCCTCGCCGGAGGACCCACACTACTCGCCGAGGGCCAGCGCCATAGCAGCGTTCAGTGATGGTGGTTCACCAGCCAATAGCGCGAGTTATCTCCCTCCTTCACCCCATTTCGCCAAGCACTTCCGGACAAGCTGCTGACAGCAAGCAGCCTTTCGAGGTCATCTAAGGCCCATGTGGCCTCTTCAGTTTATTTTTCCTTTTCAGCTTCTCCCACCAACCCCGACTTCTAAGTCTGGAGCATTACAAATCTGGCCCTGCACACTCTTCTCCTTTAATAAGAAGGAATAGAATTGCAAAGTGATCTCAATTTCCAGTGGTTTTAAGTGAATAATGATTTATATTCAGCCACCTTCTCAGTGACTTTGCTTACATGTTGCAAAACTACTTCGAATTTAATGACAAACTAATTTTAAAATTCCTGTAAATAAAATAGTCTCATCTCAATAAATGATAAAACTCGTCCGTATCATTTAATTAACCTAGAAAAAATCCTTGGTTTCTCCCTTTACCTCAACCACATGCATGCCTCATTTGTCAGGCGGCCGCTGGCCATTGACATAAGGTTGCAAGGTCCTGGGGGTTGAAATGGGGCCTGTGTCGGTATTCTCCTTCACTTCTCTCTCCACTGAACTGGCTAAAGCCATACTCACACCCCTTGAGAGCTGCTGTGACATATACTTGCACTATTTCCAAGTTACCTCCCTGTTCTGGTTCTTAGCTATATCCAGTCAATAGCAATCCAAGTGATTAAAATCCTGAGTCAAATGGTGTACCTTCCCTCCTTAACATTTTCAAAGGTTTTTAAATAAACTTAAAATGTAAACCTCCGGACTCGACCAAGTCTAGAAGGTCCTATCTGACATTTCCAGTCCTATACCTTTGCCCATCTTATTATGGCCACCAAAAATCTCCTCTCCCAACCTTCCAGCTTATCCAATATCCGGTCTTTTTTTTTTCTATTGCTAGAACCCGTGCTATTGCCTTTTCCTGGAGTAGAATTCTTTTTCTTCATGTGTCCACCTAAAGACTACTTTCTTGGAAAGATCTTCCCCAGCCATTGTACAATAGTAGAGCCCTCTATTAGGTTTTATTTCCAAAACCTGATTTCAGTGGGACACAGTAAATTCAAATATTTTAGGGGAGACTGATTCTTCTAAATGGCTTCTCATGGAAAACTAGTTCTATATATTTTTATGTGTTAAGTAAATAAAAGATGCCATAAGCAAATGGCTTTAGAAGATTCTGTGTAAGACAAATTACTTACGTCATTTGTTTTCTAGCGCAAGAGCTTTCCACTTATTAATATAACTGTTTGGAACACAATGCCTACATTTATTTTCCCCAGAGGATAAATCTGGGGATCTATGTGACTTATGGTAAGAACTTAGGTATTTTGGGTATGCATAGGATGCTCGTGGAAAATCTTTAACTACGCAATGGAAAGCTGGAAAGCGTCATATGAACGCAATTCTGTGTCCCTGAATGGAAGCACTAAATTATGGTTTTTAGGCTTCACTAAGCACACACATGTGTAAGTACCTGGCACCACAGTGTCTCCTTTTCAGATCCCGGGAGCCCAGGAGATCTTTCACCAGTGGTTTGGGAGGAGCCTAAGAAAATGAGACGGACTTGCATTTTGAGTTCACAGAAATCAGAAGGAGGAGTTTTAGACATGAGAAGGACAAAAGAGGAGCAAAAAGAATGATGGGCGCTTCTGAAAGCAGATTCCACCATCAGCACACAGTTTAAGAGCCAAGTCCCATTGCAGAGGGTAGTTTGGTGGGCGAGTTCTAACTGGGAGGTACAGCAGAAATTTAGGGTTGAGAAGATAAAAACTCCAAGTAGGTGATAGAAATGAAGTACAGGAGAGAGAAAGAGAGAATGGGGCATGTATTTAAAGCAAAGGGTCTCGTTACAAAGACTGATGCAGCATGTAACAGCAGAAACACGGGGAGGAAACACAGGTTAGAAAGAGCCTCTGCCTCCAGCCAGCCCGCGCACTTGGAGATGATTACGGAGAATCCATGTCCTCATCTTTAAAGGGCATGTCCAATACAGAAATTGTTGTTAAAAGTCAACTACCATAAGGGGTGAAGGGACCTTACAACAGTGTTTGTAACAAAATTATAAACTATTTTTCAGCTTAGTGTTTTATTTGATATGAAAAATGAAGAAGATTGAGTAAAAGACCTTGAGTGAAGACAAAAGAACAAAAGAGGAGACAGCCTCTCGTCTCTCATGCCTCAGCCGGCCATGCGGAGGTGGTAACATGGGTCACGGAGTCAAAGAGCTGAATCGCGATCATGGAGGGGTCGTCCCCCGCACCCACTACATTTGGACAGTTAATTTAATCTCCAAGGCTGCTTGTCCAGTGCAGAGAGGGGGCTGCGATCAAGGGCACTATTTTCAATGGGGATTCACTGCTCTTTTACCACAAAAAAAAAAAAAAAAAAAAAAAAGGCAGGTGCCACCCTGTGAGTTTGAGCAGCCCTGTAAGCAAGAGCACTGCTTGGCCATGACTCGTCTCGCTAACAAACTTGTGCAGAGAAAATGTTTGTCACAGCCAAGCAGATACTGCAGTGTTGTCCTGCTCATGCCCGTCCCACTGCCCTAAGAATGGAGTGCTCCAGACAGTGGCTGCGGCTTTGTCCTCATGCTAAAAATGGGAAACATGCTGGAGGCTGTGTGTTGTAGGATGTAGAAATAAGTCTTGGCCTTCTTAACCTACCAGCATTTGGCAATTGTATGTTACTGCCCAGCGAACCAAAAGCCGATGAATTCAGGATAATTATGCACCACTAATGAAAACAGCTGACAGTCAGTCAGTCAGTCGGTCGGTCGGTATAGGACAAAGAGTAGCTCTTCCTTTGCTCTCCACATCAGCTGAATGCTAAGCAGCAGGAGAAGAAAACAGGAAAAGGTGTTCGTGACGGTCAACTTTCTGCCGCTCTGGGGATCACCAGAGAAAATCAGCCCAAAAGCAGTAAATCCTGGGACGCGGCCATTGACATAAGGTTGCAAGGTGCAGTATACACTGTGGGTCACATGTGGCAGAAGAAACCTACTCCACTTGGGAGAGCAGAAAGCACAGCAAGATCTTTAAATTTTGGGAGCCTGATTTTTAAGAATTCTTTATATGTTCTAGATGGAAGTCCTTTGTCTAAGGGGCAGTTGGATAAAATCTTTTCCCAATATGTAGATTTTCTCTTCACTCTGTTGGTGATTTCTTTTGATGTGCAGGAACTTTTCAGTGGGATCCCAGTTGTTGATTCTTTGAAGTATTTCCTGTGAAGTTTGGTTTTTGTTCATGATCTCTCTGCCTACCCCTATGGCTTTGAGAGTTTTACCTACTTTCTCTTCCAGTAGATTTAGTGTTTCTGTTTTGATATTTAGATCTTTGATCCATTTGACTTTAGTTTAGTGCATGGTGATAGATATGAGTCTGGTTTTAGTCTTTGACACATGGCAAGCCAGTTTTTCCAGCACCGTGTGTTAAAGAGGCTATCTTTCTTCCACTGAACATGTTTGGCTCCTTTGTCAAAAAAAAAGGTGGCTGAGTGTATTTGTAGCTGTGTCTGCATCTTCTAACCTGTTCCACTGATCTTCATGTATTTTTTTTTGCCAGTACCATACTGATTTTATCACAGTAGCTTTGTAGTGTAATTTCAAGTCAGGGATTGTGATGCCTCCTACCTTTCCTTTGTTTCCCAGGATTGCTTTTGCTATTGTAGGCCTCTTCTGGTTCCAGATGAATTTTCAGAATGTTTTTTTTCTAGACCTGTGAGGTATACCAGTGGAATTGTAATGGGGATTGCATCCCAAAATGGGCATGTGAGATGAGCACACATTTATCGGATGAAGAAATACTAATGGTGAATAAATATATGAAAAAATGTTCCACATCATTTGTCATCTGAGAAATGCAAACTAAAACACACTGAGATTTCATTTCAGCCCACAAAGAATGGCTATCTGTAAGAAGTCAACCAATGACATGCTGGAGAGGCTATGGGCAAAAAGGAACACTTCTCCACTGCTGGTGGGAGTGTCAATTAGTGAAACCACGGTGGAAATCAATCTGGTGATTCCTCACAAAACTAGGATTGGAAGTCCCACTTAACCCAGCTGTTCCTCTTCTGGTATTTTTCCAGAAGAATTAAAAACACAATACCACAGCAATATATGTGTACCCATGTTTATAGCAGCACAATTTGTCATAGCTAAATCTTGGAAACAACCCAAATGACTATCAGCTGTGGATAGAATAAAAAAAGTGGTATTTATATACAATGGAGTATTGCTCAGCAATAAAAAAAAAAGATACTCTCAAGGCTTTTATAGGTAAGTGGATGCAAATAGAGACCGTACTCATAAGTGAAATAAACTGGACTCAAATGTGTAAGCATCACATTGTCTCCCTGGTGCAAGAATATGAAAGAGTACATACAACCCAAAATGTACAATAGATAATAAGAAAGGGAAAGAAACTGCTCAAAGGAAGAAGCAACTGGGATGAGGGAAAGAAGAAAAGGTACTAAGGTAATATGGGTGGATGGTACAATTGTACTGTTGGTATCTGAAGGTTTGTTGGGAACAGTTAATGTTTAAAAGGGATTTTTCCCTATTATTTTGACCAAGTTTGCGTGCTTGTATCTAGTATTCTGAGTAACTTATGTGACGACAACAATCTCCAGCATAACAACCAACGGTGGATTCCTACAGTCCTGCCTAGTGCCACTGTGTCTCTCATGTCCTTTTAAATTATTATTTTCTTATTCTCTTTAATGATTCTTCTATTCTTACATCTGGTAATCTGAGCAACTTCGTTGAAGATAACAATATGTAATATAACAACCACTGTTAATCCCTACCAATCCCTATCGTAGGGGTTTGTTAATCCCTATCAGCCCTGTCTCTCTCAATGATACATGATACCCTGTGTCATTTCTAATGTCCTTGCTTTGTGTTGTTTGTATTCTGCTTCTGTTCTTTATATTCTTGAACTACTTTCTTTAAAATTAAAAAGAAAGAGAAAGCACAGCAGGAGAGAGAGGAAAGGGAGCATCCGAACCCCCTTCCAGCTCGCCCCCCCCCCCCCCCCCCCCCCCCCCCCCCCCCCCCCCCCCCGTGGCCTAAGTTCCCCCACCAACAACCTCCTGGAGGTGTTTCCGCCCCACTCGGGGCCACAGGCTGCTCAGCACTTCCTCCGCATGTGGATTTGAGCATGTTTAAGATGCAAACCACAGTAGCATTTAAGCAGAGTGGGAGGAGCAGAGTGGTCTGAAGGGAAGTGGGGGAGACCTGAAGGGCCTTTCTGTGCCCCAGCAGGAGCAGCTTTCTCGCAGCTTGGAAACTAAGTAGGGAAGCGTATACATTCAGTGTAGTCTCTCTCATTGGGCTTAGGTCTATGTTTTAGGTTCAACTTATCTCAAAAATAAATTCAGTATTGGGGGTGGCATCATTATCCCTACCAGGATTAAATTATATCCCAGAGAGGACCACATTATTATTAACCCTGAAAATCTCTAGGCTGCCTTAAAATACAAGATATTAGCCCTTCTGTAAATATGGATTTTCCAGCTGTTTTGTTACTTTACATAAATCCACAAAGACAGAGATAAAAATAATTTAGCATATAAGTGTAGACATTCGCGCACAATGAGCAGTCTGTAACAACGGAAAGAGGCCAGGATTTGGCCACCGGCCATGGATTGAAGACCCCGTGTGAAAATGTGCTAAGTGTTTAGCTTAGACTGCTTTTCCTTTTCCTTTTTTCCCCCTCAAGTCTTCTGTGCCCCAATTTCCTATTCTACTAAATCAGGATTTTCCTACTATTGGCTCATTATGAGGTATAGATGAATCAAGGTGAAAGGTTATACCACAGAAGGCAGACAGACAATAACAACTACGATTCTTTTAAATTAGAGAAGTATATTTTGACAGTGGTTATATATTATTATCAACAATAGGGCATTTATTGTTAATGATATAATTTCTGTTGTAGACTTTGGAAAAAGGTGGAGATAAAATACAGTGCATTCCAAACCCTAAAATACCTCTGCAGATACCCTAAATGTATATCCAGAGTGGAGAGTCAGCTTTAGAGAAAAGGAAATATATGATTTTGGAAGTAAGAAATCAGAGTGTAAGCCACAGATCACAGTCTAGCACAGTAGAAGTTCTCAGTAAAGGGGAGGATGGGGAGGAGCAGGCTTGAGGTTGGGAGTTATATTTAATAATACAGGCCTTACAAAATGAGCAATTGGTGGCAAACAAGATACAAGGATGGTAACAGGTAAGTCAGTTTTGCCAATTGCAAAACAATTAGATTAGGAAGAGATGCTACCACTTTAAAAGTCCCTTTTCAGCTTGCTGACTGGCAGTATTAAGAATAAGAACAGTGGGAAGCAACAGTATTTCCATTGTAGAAGGAAGTTTAGGCCAACTAGAGAAACTGACTGGGTCCAAGGAGCCATGGAGAAGTGCTGGAAGTAGCTATTAGGGTCACAGACATATGCTTGGTGTACATTTTCAAGGTAATAACTACCATATGTAGTTTAAACAAAAATACCATTGTAAGCTTTACACGGTGTTATACTAGGAAGGAAGAGAGTGAACTAGACCCAGGTACTGAGCTGGGAGCCTGAACCACCACCAGCAGCATCTTGTCCCAGTGACACACCCACCGCAGTGCGCTCTTGGGACAGGCGCCCCGCATAGAATCTCCACACGGTGATCCCCTCCCAGAGGGATTTGCCTCCCAACTAAGAAGGCAGACTCACGAGGCGCTTGTGGCCTCTCACCTTTTTCCCTTTTTTATGTATTTTCATTAGTGCATGTTTGCAGTACATAATGACCGTATTTTTAATGAGGAGCTGGTCCATGTATGTTTTAATTCTTCTTTGTCTCCTTTCCCTCCCATCTCTCCCTACTCGCTCCAACTTCTGATCCCCTTCCCAGTTGACATTTTGTAACCTAGGTGTTCTGAAAGCAGCCAGCTACACTGCAGGGAGTGTCCCCAGCACAGCTCTCAGGCCCTCACAGAGCACCACACCTGGGATACGGCCAACTGCAAGTACAGAAGCAGCCTCAGTGTCAAAAACAGGAACCACTTCACCCCGAAGCAAAGCAACAGGAAGAAAAGAGACAAACGCGAATGTTGCTGTCACAGAGCAACAGTAAAGCGTCCCTCACGGTCCCTGATGCAGAGCACACAGCCTTCATGCATCCCGCTTATTTTATCTAGTTTAAAAACTGATGTGTTCCTCTGACTCATACCACAGTCCTAAATATATGCTTTCCAGAGAGTGATGAGGGAGGAGAACAAAAATTGTTTTGCTTACTTTTACAGTTACTAGACATCCGTGTGATTTTAGAGCATTCTCACAACTCTTCGACTGAGAGAATATCACTAATATTTACAATGTTGTAAATGATTTTCAAGAATCCAGGAAAAGAATGTTGGAAGATTTGAAAAATATGATACTAATGACAGTCATCTCCTTACCACCACCAGTGAAGTCTTAGTAAATCCCTACTTGTTGCTCAGTTATCACATCAAAGGTCTTTGCCCAAACCAGCATTTTTGGAAGAGCCCCTCTGTAAGATCACGTCCAGCACAAGGTGCCAGTCAGGAAGCAGTGCGTGTCTGCACGTGGTGTTTTATGGGAATACATTCGATGCTATCATACTATTGTCGCAAGAATACTTGGCTCTGTAAACCAGGAATACACGTGCTCATAATAAATGATTTTTATGACTTCACATACACAGTCATGATACACAAAGCATAAAGGAAGGACTGCTTATTTTATGCAGCTTTGGCACTAACTCCACCCCAATTATGAGCAACAAGGGGATTGTTTAAAGGCAACGAAAGCAGAAGGGTGGAAAATAGAAAGATAACCCAATGCTTTTGTAACAGGTTTCTGCTGTTGGTTTATTTCCCTCCATGATCTTAAGTTCTCTAACGATGCCTCAAAGCCTCAGTCATCAATGGCAACTCTTTAATCTTTGCTTTTTGGCTGCAGCAAACAACAAAGGTAGTCACAGACGATCACACAACGTTTTATGCGGAGGGACAGGCATCACCCTCTCCCTTTCCCTTGGCAGTACCTGTACCTTGTAAGAATGAAGCAGGGAGGAAGTGGAGGAGCAAAGGGAGGAGACAGCTGTGCTCCTGTTGTTTTGCGGGGGTCTGTTCCCTTCAGTATTTCCAGATTACAGCCCTGCAAAGCACTTTCTGCAAAATAAGGAGCCAAGCCAAATTTTTTTGTGTGTTTCAGGTCTGCGGACAAAATTTGAACCATCTGGATTTTATTGAGAACTTTTGTGTGCAAGAAAACCCAGCAGTGAAACTAAAGCCAGCATTTGTGTCTATTGGAACGGGGTGCCTCCATGCTGGCTCTCTTAAGAAGGTAGTGAATTTTGAAAGGTTCTAAGGTAAAAACTGCCAGACAATTCCCCAGAGTGTCTAATGGGAATCTTAGCCAACAAATGTAGATATGATGCTTCTCTTAGTCGAATCTTCAGAGAGAGAAGAAGCTGGATCCCTTTCTCTGCAATTTGATTTTAAATTACCCAAATAAATCCCTGTGCACAGGTCCTGAGGAAAGGAACTCAGCAGGCATATTTGTTTAGCCTCATGTCTCACACTACAGCGTAGTGCAGTGCATAGTACCTGCAGTCGTACCTGGGTTGCGCGCTGGGTGCTGCCTACTGACTGGATTTGCAGATGGCAGAAGTCAGCGTCATCCTTGGTGTGTGCCTTAGGTGGAAATTATTATTTCTTACTTTAAAATTATGCAGTTGTATAGATCTGAACATGTAAGTCATACAAGCATAGAAACTTGGCTCTCTTGTGATGGGATACATTATAAAAGTATTCAAAATTTGGAAAGTAAAGCAATAAAATATAGCCTAATAGAGAGAACCGTTTCCCTCCAAATCTCAGTTTGAATAGATGAAAGAATGAGTATTTTTACAAAGATTAGGAAAGAAATGATACACGATTGCTTCAAATTTCAATGCAAACTTTACTTTTCTTTGCTGTTTTTGAGACAGGATCTCACTGTGCTGTTCGGGCTGGCCCTGAGCTCACTCTGTAGCCCAGGCTGGTCTCAAACTCACAAGGACTTCCTGCCTCAGTCTCCCGAGTGCTGGGGTTACAGGTGTGTGTCCCCACGCCCAGCTCGGTGCAATCTCTACAGAGAGAATTTCTTGACATGACTCTTGCTCTTTCTGGTAGTAGCTGGTGCATAGGTGCTATGAAGACTTAATGAAAATTCCCGTTCTTGAGCATAATCTCAGTCACGAAACCTGCAAACGCTGAGCAGATCTAATATCAGAGACCATCTATTTCTGTGAGACCATCACCACAATTTAATGAGTGAGAAATCTGATGTTTACGGAGAGGTAACTGACCTTGCCTGTGCCACTGGGTAGAGCTAGGAATCAAACTCATGTCCCAGGTTCTTGCTCTTCACAATGCAACCAATGCCCTCTCATCAAACACTTCTTTCAAATATTCTCTTGCTATATGCATATAGGTTTCCTGGGAAGTTTAACCTTTATAATTAATTAATAACTATAAATACCACATAATTAGGTGAGAAAAGTGTGTTGTAGTGTTTCGAACCACGGTTTCTAGTGCCAAGAAAACCTTCCTTGTTTAAGCTCTGACTCCCTTTGTCTTCTGTTTGATTTGGACCAGTTACTAACTTCTAAGTGCCCGAGTTTCCTTCCCAGTAAAATAAAACATACCTATTTCAAGTGTAAAAGTTAAGCTAATTAACATGTACTAAAGGGGTGGAATGATGTCCGATGTATAGTTAGCATTCAATTTCTTCGGACCTTGAGAAAACAAATACCAAGGCAGTTTGCATTCATCGGCGGGACATAGTTTTGAGGGACCGTCTGTCCTTAGATGTTTATTAGTCTTCCCTCTGAAGGGTGCAGCTTGTGCAGCTTCAGTGTTCTCCACGCCGTCATTTTACAATGTTGAGATAAAGTGGCAAGGAAGCCCATGAACATTTGCCCTGTAGTCATTTAAATGTAGGGATTATTTTCAAGCACCGGTCCATATCCTGATATCACTGATATGAATGTGATGCTTTAAAGATCTGATGTTGGCCCTTACTCATTCACTCTTTCTGCAGTTTCTTTATGGCAGGTGACAGTATGCTTGAAAAGTCACTGCATTCCATCAAAAGTAGTGTTGAATGCAATGCTCCATACTCAGATGAAACTACAGGCCCCACCCAGCTATACTAAAGCGGCACCTTCCAGTATGATCTTCACTAAAGCATCAGAGAGGACGGAGAAATCCAGGAGTCTGTTCTATTGTCTGACTTTCTCATTTCTATCCTTCAGAGATCAGAAAGTCTAGAATGAGCCTAAAAGCCTGTGAGTTTTTTGTCTGTAGGGTTCTAATGCAGATTTCAATTTCTGGAACAAACGTCTTCTAAAGTTGCAAAAGTTACTACAGAAAATACAACTTACTCAGATGCACTCGGGCTGCACTTTAGATAACCAAACAGGAAAGCTGGCCGAGCTGATGGGGCACTCCACCGCCAAGCTTAATTTCATTAACTGTGAAGCACACGTTCAGCGCTACTCTATTATCTTAGCATTGTATGCTGTACACTGAAACTAGACTGATGCCACTGTCCTGATCATTTCTGGTTCTTGATTTTTATCACATCAGTTATTACCAACACGGAAGGTAAAATTATGGAGCCAACCAGAATCTTTCCAGTGATCCAAGTTTCCATTTTCACATTTATCACATGATGACCATTGATATATATAGATGTAGGATATAGTAATTCCTTATTCATACTTAATAAAAGCAAGCAGTGCCCTCTTACTATTGAATCTCGGTGTTTATTGTTCAAGGTCAACAGGAAGTATGAGGGCTTTTGTTTCACTGACTTGGTAAAAAATTTGAAACCACTTAAGGATCGTGATACTAGGGATGATGTCAGAAAGCAACCAATGTCAAAACTCCCCTTGTGGAGGTACAGAGTGTATTCAGATTCCGAATTATTTTCAGGAAATTATCACAGAGTACTCTGAGCCAGGATTTATGAAAGTGTAGTCACTGGACGGGCAGTGCCAATACATCTGCGAACTTGCTAGCAATGTGCATATCCACGTTATATCCTGCACCTAGTGAGTCAGAAACTGGCAGTGGGGGCCAATAGCATTTGATTAACAAGTCCTCTGGGTGACTCCAGTGTGGCTAAAGTTTGAGACCCACTGCTTTATACTAGCTTAAGAGCTCGAGTTTAGTCAACTGTAAGGACATCTACTTGAACGTTTTCCAGACATTAATACAACAGAGTCCGTGAAAAATTGATTACTGGATTGCCACAATGCATTAAATCATTTATCTTGTTTGTTTTTCAGCAGCAAGCAGGTTATTGTATGTATTACATGTAATATTACTATTATTCTTAAAAAATAGGAGATCATCTACCTAGGTCATTGCTAAACCCACTGGGATCCCTGGATAAATAGAATTGGCTTCCTCTGGGGTGGAATGTAAAAGTCAGGCCCTATCCCAACTGCTGGAGGGAAATCTGCATTTTTATCTAGGAACTGTGTGATTCTTGTGCACAGTGAAGTAGGTGGCTGGTTAGGTCTAATTGGCCATCTTTCCTGTACTTGTTCTGAGATAACACTATTTAAGAAGTGAATTATCCCAGAGCATATGACACCTTAGAACTCCCCAAACTGTCTTCCCACTGTCATCCCTGACTACCTAAGTCTGCTGGTTTCTGTGATTTCCCACAGTCCTCAATATCAACAGAGAGGCTTCTTATTCACCAGGCTTTACTATGTCACAGATACTTTGTGAATTAACTGTCGCAGCCTTTGCACTGGCACTGAGGGTTAGGGATGATTATTATAATCTCCATTTCAGATGTTAGGGCTGCATCACCCCTGCAAGGCTGTATGCTCATAAGGGCAATTAGCTCTTCAAACATGGCATTTGACTAGTAGTGGTGTTGTTCATCAGTCTTTAATCAAAATCCAACAGTTGGCCTGGGAAAGAAAGAGAGTGAAAGAAGGGGCTGTGTTTATGCTTTGGATTTGAAAGATAATAAACATTAAATAAACTGATTTATCCCTGAGGAGCAAACCCAAAGAAATATCCAAAATTCTAAGTCTATAAATTAAAGTGCGAAAAAGCGAAACGTTACAAAATTTACTATGGAGTGCTACACTGAGTGGTAACTAAATTCATTTTAAAGAAATGGTTTATTTGCTTTTATTACTGTTTTTACTGCTGACTTTAAATACACATGCCTGTTCTTTTAGGTATTCAAAAGAGTTTGCAAATAATGAAAAACAAGATCCTAAAGGAATAATTA
Source organism: Dinomys branickii (assembly GCA_004027595.1). Classification (NCBI taxonomy): domain Eukaryota; kingdom Metazoa; phylum Chordata; class Mammalia; order Rodentia; family Dinomyidae; genus Dinomys; species Dinomys branickii. Next base: position 93,964 of record PVLD010000253.1, on the reverse strand, counting down.
CTGATTTCTAAGAGGAAAAACATACATTTATAAGTGAGTGTCTATGAATTTGATGGTTTACAAATTCACCATGTAGCCACTTTAATCCAGAAAATACAAAATACTGGACTGTTTAGAGACTATGTTATAAATATGAATACAGAGTAGAGAAAATCTGTTTAGTATTCCCTGGAAAACCAGGAGGCTTTCTTAGCACCTGGACTGAATTTGAAGGAAACTAGACTTGAATTGGAGTTTTGTGTTGAAACCAAGAAAAAGTCAGTGGTTTTGGCCAGATGAAGTGATTTATTTAAAGCCAAAACCTAACATAAAAGCTCCTGGAAGACTAACATGAATTGTGAGAGAGGGTCCTGTGTGCATGTGTGTATGTATGCATGTAACAGAAAAAGAGAAAGAAATGGATAAAGAAAGGAGAGTAATTTTTGTGATGGAAATGTCTTTCAAAGTTCACTTAGCTCACTACTTAACCCTTCTCAAATAGTCAGTGCTCACAGGACAATAAACATCCAGACACAAATTTTAGAAAGTGAGTATGAGCTTATATTGATTTTATTTTCACTCTTTAAATTGCTTTGCTAAAGTCAAATATAAATTTTATGTAGTCTAGAAAATATAGAACTTTGTATTATGCACCTTCATGCATTTATGGATGTGCTTAAAGGACTTTCTAAAAACTACTCAGTAATGGAATGTTATTCTATATCCAGACCTTCCCTAGGAATTGACAGATGATATGTAAAGCAAGATTAATCTGCTGAATAAATCATCTGTCCACTGAATGCAGACAAATGAGATGATAAATGGCCTTGCTAATATTGTGATATCTAAGATGAGACATTGATAGGCAAAGGAATTAGTGCTAGACTAAGAAATTAAAGGTAGAAGCAGTTACTCATCAAAAGAACTCTTCTCCTAACCCTGTATGCACCTTTAGACTAGTTCACAGAGGTAACTTTTACAAATCTACTGGGCACAATCTTCTGTCATCATCCTGTTAGCCTATACAGCAAGCATGCTGTGGGACATCAAGAGGATGTAAACATGTAGGAGCAAACACATACCGGGGTCTACAGCTTACAGAGCAGGCACACTCAAGGGTCAACTGTAAAATATTTCTACTATTAGGAACTTTTGAAAGTGGATCTAAAAAGAGGAGAAATGGAAAGTAAAGAAGTTTAAAATGTTTTTGTTAAAGTTAGCAGGAGCAGTCTGGCCTTGCTAATTCCTGATTTGTTTGCTCAAATCATTGCTTGGAAATTCAAACTTGAGTGGAAGCGTAAAGGCTTGAAGATCTTAATAGGGATCTGCATTATCAGGAGAGTTCTGCCATGGGAAAGAAAATCAATGGTCTTCAAGGACAGTACTGCCACAGACACACGGCAGGCACTGATTCATTCATTCACTCATCCACGTTTTCACTGCTGCTCACCCAAGGACAAGTGGCTCACAGGGATCCATAGCTGTTTGGGGGAAATTGGATAAAGCAGTTGCTTTTCTCAGTACAGACGTTTCTCATTCTCTGAGAGGTGTGAGTGAAAACAGGCTCTGGGGCCTCTGGGTGGTGAGTGGATTTTTTTTTCCCCACATGTGAATTGCAGAAGTGGTTCCTAAACTTGGCTAAAATCAGAACCATTTGCATGACTTAAAAAAAAATAGCAGAGCTCTTAGCTTCACACTTGGGCTACTGATTTAGAATTACTAGGGCTAGTGCTAAATATTTCTATTTTAAACACACTTTCTAGTTATTTCTGATGATTACTAAGATTTGATAACCAAAATTTCAGTGTCCATTAGTACTGTTCCACAGCTTGGGCTTATGTTTGTGATTATGGAGTCTTTTATTTATAATGGAGGAACTGTTCTCAGTAGAGTTGGGAAACAAATTAGTGAAAGCCTCATACAAACTCCAAACGCATGACTCACCTTCATAAAGCGTCAAACAAGAACAAAAAGTAAAGGAAAACTAAACCAGAAAGAAGTAATGCAAGGTAAAATAAAACATAGAACCCAATGCTCAGTTTTGAATCGAGAACCAAGCGATGAATCAAGCTGAGTGTGTTACCCATATCCACCATCTGGCATGCAGTGAACACTCGACCTCCTTCGAGCTCTCTGCAGGGTACACAGGGTCCTGGGAGAGCCCTCACAGAAGAGATGCAGCATATGGGTCCTGAGTCAAGGCTGTGCCACTGGCCCAAGATTGCTTGCTCCCTCTAGGTCTTATCAGATCAAGCAAATCCTTGGCTCCTGGAACGGCTGCCACACACTATAAACTCACTCAGAGGTGGTTCAAGAGAACAGTCCTCCTCACAGGAGGATTGAGCAGTACCCTTGGTTATTTGCTCTGTCTGGAAATACTGTAAGATTCACAGCCAGTGGATTCCTTTCTTTAGAGAGATGGAAAGAGTAAACTGGAAGATTTTTTAGCAAGAACCAAGGGGAAGGAACATTTGGAAGGACCCACAGTAATGACATAAAGTGGGCAGATTTCTGCATCTCAGGTTAGTGCCTTCCCCAGAACAATCACCACAGAGAAGGGCTTTCATAACCAGTAGTGATCCACCTAGTAAAATCAGGCAGGCTCTCTCTTCAGCCACCTTCTGCAGATACAATGAAAGAGTAGTTACACCACAAAGATGCGGAGTACATGTGAGCTCAAAGGAATGCATTTCCTCTCTCTAAGCTGACTGACCAAGTTTCTGATAATACTAAATGGCAAATCTCCCATCATCACCAAAGACCTCCACGGAGCGCTAAGGTTGGTAGAGTAGGGATAGACTGAAGAAACTCGAATCTTTGTACCTGAAGGAGGGCAGTGGGCCTCCCTACTGGAATCTATACCTACTGTAGAAGGTAAGGATTTGCCTTCCTTCCTTACCACCAAAATGCTTCTTCAAATGCCTAACAAGACACCTTTCTGTAGCTACGACTTGACGGTCCTTCACCTCGCACCCTCACTGTGCACCTCATGTCCGCTCCTCAGTGACTGTCTGCTTTGACACATGAAATGGAGCTGGGGCCCCACCGAGCATTCATATGGGTATGGCAGGTACATGCTCAGGAGTCACGGCCTGCAGGGCTTTCCCACGATGCAAGGGACAACACCTAAAGGGTAAATGCTTCACCGTTCCTCACTTTCCAGTACATGTAAATGTGTGGCTCTAATGACTGTTAAGTAGGGTCAGCTTTACTGTGACACAGTCCATCATCTGTTGGAGACACCCTGACAGAGGCAAGCTAGCTAATGCAGAAGTCACTTTCCTTTCTACTGGCTACAGAGCTAGCTACCCTGCTTCCCACCTTCCCCCGCAGCATTAGTGGAAGCAATGAGCCTAACACTTACGATGTGTTCATAGGGGCATGTGGTGCGATCTCTGCTGCATTAGCAGGATGAACAAAGAAGGGTCTGGGAAGTTAGAAGAGGCTGTTGCCACACAGTGATACATTTGAAATAGCCAAGTAGCTTCGTGGCCCCTAAATCTCTTTAACTTTCAAGTCCCATTCTAACTCTTCCCTACTTGGTTGAATTTCACGTAGATGAGAAATTATTTCTTGGGTCAGTCTACTACTATTTGATGTGTGATTAGGTATAGTAGCTAAAACTGGATTAAACTGTATAAAAGTTGGCACCTTGAAGTGGGGTTGCTGCCACTGTGCAATCTTGAAATATTCCAGATTCTGTAGCAGTCCATTGGTTAGGAATGCCAACTGGGAGCTGCAAAGGTGGACAACACTTTTTATTTTATAGTGGCAAGTCACTTGGTATAGTTGCAGGAAAATGTAGTGACCCTCCACCCTGCAGCCCTCGGTGAGATATTTGAAAGAACAAGAGTGACCGTTCATTACGCCAGACTGCACGCGGCAGGAATTTACAATAAAGCCATGGCTTACCTCGAAACTAAACCGCTTGGTTTGTCAAGCTGATCAGTAAGGCCTCTCAAATACTGAATGAGCTGACTGCTTCTGAGTCCCAAATAGTAAGAGACAAGATGAGATAATATTTCCAGTTATACAAGGGTCAGTATTTCTATGTAAAACTCAGCTATGTATCAAAGACCAGCAAGAGAGTGTCCTTTTCATTCCAGCCTATGTTTATGCTCCCTTAAATCTGCAAATGGGAGAGCTAGGCTTAGCGGCGAAGGGCGAGGAACTAAGGCAGACTCAGGAACTAAGTCAAGAAAATGGTTTTTTCGCTGTGGATGCTGGCACATGAAACTTACTAAAAGAAAATAGCTTAGAAATCTAACACATGCTTAAGATGTTATATTCCCAAGGAAGCCACTAGTCTGCTTCCAGTGAAATCTATGATTGTTAAACTTTGAAGGAAAGAACAACTGGGATGAGAGAAAGGAGAAAGGAAATATATATGTGTGTGAGTATATATATATATATATATATATATATATATGTATATATACAGACACACACCCAAAATAGCTAAGATAATTGTACCACTAATTTCTATTGGTTTATTGACAGGAATAGTTAATGCTTAATTTTTTCATCAATTTTTCTGGTAATCTGAACAACTACTTTGAGGATAACAACATGTAATGTAATAATCGTTGATTTCCTATCATCTTGTTTTAAAATTCTGCATTGTTTTCAATGTTTTCTGTTATTTTTTATTCTCTTTAAAGTGAAAAACATTAAAAAAGAACTCTCAGTAGGTCCCTCAGACTGTATGAGCAGAATGTGGCCTGTGCGAGCACCGTGTTCCCCAAGGAGGGCACGCTTCCTCAAACCTCCTTCAGATGTGGCAATGGAGAAAAACGGTCTCAGAAAAACCTCCCATAGGAAAGTAGGTTTTGTTGACGTTATTTTTTTCTTCATCTTACTTCATTTCATTTTTATTTTATTTTAATCTTTGAACAGAAAAATGAGCTATATCCTCAGGCAGGACTCACACTTTTGATCCTCCTGCCTCAGCTTCCCAGAGTGAGGGTTACAGGTGTGAATCACCATTCTAGGCTGGAAGGTGGCTCTTAGTGGATACCTGACTTGGTGTAATTAAGGAAATGGACGCTACTAGGGAGGCTTCTGTGTCTGTGCAAGAGGGTCTCGTTATTGTGTGTGATGGTTCCCTTATCCTTCCTCATTTCAGACAGGAGTCTGGGGTGAGGCTGCCCCTAATACATATACCTGTGTGTGTGTGTATGTGTGTGTGTGTGGTCTCGGGAGGATAACACCCACCACTCTGTGTTTCATAGATTGTTTAGTAAAAGGCACCACATCATCTAGATTACGTGTCACACAACATGCTGACATCTAAGAGGTAGCTGTGATTGAATGAAAATTTGGGTGTCCTTCTTGGGAAAGGAGTGTCTTCTCTGCAAAAATGATGAGTGAAATGGTATTTACTAAAAGGAAGAGTAAACTGTGGCCAAGAATTACTTGCTGATCAATAACCGCAATTGCTCCTCCTTGTGATGGAAGGCTGGACTGCACCTCATGGGCTCTCTGGAGATAGAGGTCGTTGTTTGCGCTGTGCCAGTGGGCTGTGGGTGTGAGATGCACACTGCTGTCACTACTGAGCTCCACAGTGACCCTGGCATATCTCGGGCTCTTTTGCTGGTCTGTGCTGAATGAGGGACTTGCATCAAAAAGAGGTTGGTCCTCTGCATAACTGATAGAAACCACTACGAAGCAGCCTTGAACAAGCCTTAAATTAACCAGTTGGCTTTTCATGTTCACTTGTGACTCTTCCAAGGCCTGGCTCCTTGTCTGGAGATGGGCAGTGGACTCATAGTAAGTGAACCTCTGTGAGTCACCAATCCTTACTAAGGCCTGTAATGGAGGATGAAGCCAGAAAACCTCAAAGGATAAGATCACAGCCAAGGACACCTGGATCCAACCTCAACTAGATAAAGACTGTAGCCTCAGGCATTTAACTCCTCGGTGGATTAACTCAATGCCTCGCTTGGAGAAGTCCCGAGTATTTCTGCCCTTTTGAGTACTCCCCTCCCTTCTTCTGATAACTGAATAAATATGGGCCACCCAGAAACCAACTTGTTCTTAGCCCAGAGAGAACCTCCAATTCTGTGACAGGGCTTAGATCCCCCTGGAGCCCATGAATCATTCCATTTGCCTCTTTTTGTTTATTCAGAATATTGAGAAATTATTTAGATTTCTCAACCTCAAGTTTCTTATTTTAAATTAGACCAAATAATAACTTCAAAATACATGTCTTCTATATTATCATTAGAAGCTGACTACCAAGAGGACATGTTAAAGACCAAAGGGACAACAAAACTCAACTGAAAGATATGTATTCTTACACAGGTTGGGGTAGCGCTGCATAGCAGAGTGTTAAGTTAGTGACCCCAGGTAAATCACACCTTGACCAGCTATGTCCTCAAGTAGGCCCCTTTCCCAATGGCACTGGAACATTCACAATGAGACAGTAACAGACACTTGGTAAATACCTGCATAGTAAGTCTTAGCCACCGGTAATTCTGCTGCCCCACAGAAGGGGCCTAGATTACACTGCTAAAGAGGACACCTGGGGAAGAGGCAGGTCATGCCAGCCAGCAGAGCTTAACAAGCACTAACTTGGACCAGCAGCCTCAGTCCAGACACCAGACCACTTTACCTACGTGAGCAGCCCCAGACAGAGCTCAGGAGAACTCTCCAGTGGATCCAAGCCCAGCATACAGAATTGTGATCAAATAAATGATTATTGTTGTGACTCAATGTTTTGGAGTAGTTTGATTCTTATCAGTGGATACCTGACATATCCAATGTAATCATCTGATAGGGTAAATCTTTTCTGTTGTTGATACTGAATTCAATAAGTGATAACTGGCAGTAACCTGTCATATACATTTTTTAAATGTATCACTTCATGATACATGAGTAAAACAGCAAACACACAGAATATAATCAGAAAATAGAGGTTAAAGTGCAATAGAAGTTGCACATTTTCTTTGCTGGATTGCCACTTTATATGATGCAGTCAAAAACGTGGTTGATGTGATGTGATGTGATGCACACCTGTAGTCTTAGCACCAAGGAAGCTGAGGCAGGAGGATCACTGTAAGTTCAAGGACAGCCGGGGCTACAAAGCCAGTTCAAGGCCAACCTGAACTACAAAGCAAGACCCTTTCTCAAAAAGAAAAACAAAACAAAACCACATGATTGATACATGACAGACAGATGTTAGACAGGTATATATCCATACGTACTGGTAGATAGATGATAGGTTTTATCTGAAGAACTTACTGAAACATGATTTTCTATGGAGCAGTTGCTGGAAAATCTTGCATAGAGATTCTTCATTTTGTGTAGTGGCCCTACAGGTGCACTGGCCCTGAAGAGCTGTCCCAAGGATACCGATGTAGGCGGCTCTGCAGTCCTCACTTCCTGAGCATGTGATATCCTGCTTCCTTAAAGTCCCAATGCAGGTCTCATCCTCGTGGCACTTTTCAGCCACGTGGGGCCAGCACTTTGACTGGAATGTCCAGTAACGTCTTCTAGCAGTAAAGAAGTAAGTGATGGAATTAGCTTCTGAGTAGTGTTATTAATAGAGCACATTAATAGAGCATGCTAATGAGACACTGAAAGAAAACAAAATATTTCTGGATGCCAAGACATAGCTGAACACTCAGTTTGACATCCAAACCTCCCAGCAGGGTTTGTGGAAGAAACAGTAGAGGAAGCTTGTGAATTACTGCGCTTTGTGATGAAAGACAGAAGCTAAGTGGAGGATTCCCTGGTTGCATTTTCCCTCATTACTGACTTTATTTCAATGGGTGATGATTTGCAGTATGAACTACTTGAGAGATTTAGGAGCAAGATTTTTTAAGTCTAGTGTGGTTTTGTGGCTAGAATTTGGCCACGATCTCGCACCAAGTGATTTCAAATAAGCACTTGAGCTTCCAAGCCAGTTTTCCTACAGACGCAGAGGTGTTGTGCTCTTTTTCCACATTTCTGAGCAGACTAATTAGAGTTCAAAAAATGCTTTGTGGTTCTGACAGCAAGAGCTAATGTAAAGCAAAACATTACAGGTTTACTTTACGGCTAAGCTAATCCACTGGAACTGTACCCACCATAACTTTCCTGACGACATATTCGATTCCTGCTGGAAAACTTTGAATAAAAGTCTGGATAATTTACAATGATTTCATTTTTAAAACTTTTACAGTACAAGAATGTTCTTCTTGGTGGAGCTACTGATATTTATAACCCAAAACTGCTTTTTTCCTTTTGTGGAGAGGTCCCCATCACATCAGCAGGAGAGCTCTCTGAGCACACGGCATGCATGAGCTTGTTTGTCCACACACTGCTGTTCTGCCAAAAAACCAAAAGCCACAGTGTTTTTAAATAATATTATGTGTAAACCTCAAAGGGTCAGGTTTTTACTCTAACACAGAAAATTAATTATGTGCATTAGATTCATAATTAAAAAAACACTGATTTTGTAAACATGATCCTGAGACCAGAGGGACAGATGTGTTCCCTCAGGTCAGTTAGAATAAAGTGTCAGAACATGTAAGCTTTGGAAATGTGGTCATCTAGGAAACTGACAGAAAGTCAGCCACACCTGAAGCCATTTATTCTTTTTAAATTTTGTTTTGCTATATTTAAGTTGTATAATTTAATATGGTGAATTTTGTGAAATGGTGAAGCTTTGTGAATATTGTGGATTAAAGATATTTAATTAAAAGTACTAAGGTAGACTAGATACCTGAAACATTTGACATTAAAATCTATAATTTGTTTTGAACAGTTTTGATGGTAGTGTTTTCATTATCCTTATTTTTTCATATTCTTCAATTTTTAATTTTGATTTATTATTCAAAGAATAAAATGTTTAAAAGACTAATCTCTGAAAAGAAATTGAACATTTGTCTGTATTTTAGCTATTAATTTCTACCTACATTGACACTTTTAAAAATATGGCTGGTATAACTTTTGCACATGAAATATATTGCACTTTCCTTCATGACCTAATGTAGAGACACACATATATATACTGTGTCACGTACAATACATAAATATATTATACAGATTTATTTTTAAAAAGTGGAACATTTTCTAAACAAATACTTTTTTTGCTGCATTTATGGATTTTACTATGAAAATATGTGTTATAATTTTCTACAAATTCCTTAAATTTTGTAATTGGCAAAGTATAATCTCATCTCCTAAGGGATATATGTATGCAACAAAATATATGAGAAACAGCATCTTTAGTATTTTCAAACACTAAGGGAGTTTCAGGCCCATCTAAGTCCAATATGGAGCAAGAACAGAAATAGTGTTTTAAACCCCAGAGCTTTGCTTTGTCAAACACAGGTTTTCCTGAAAAAAGGGAGTGATAAAAGTTTTTCTACTTGGAGTCTTTTTTTATCTAAATTAAATTAATGATAATTTAATATAAGTGCTCTAAATCTCCCTAAGGCAAAATTTGCTTAGGGAAATGAGATGATTTGTCTCTTCATATTGAGTATGGATATTGTATAACATTTCCATCACGTCTATAAAGTATTCATTGTGGGACTATTTGCACATGCTGAAAGGAAATTGAAGACACACAGTCCTTATTCTCTGCAGCATATTAAGAAAGACAAAAATTATGTAAGAAGAGACTTTTATATGTACTTTAAAACAAAAATTTTTCTCAAGTGGAGGGAAAAGATTTGGCATCTTTGGAGTGCCCGTCTGTTTCTCATCCTATTCCACTATGGAGCAATTCTCACACCTGATAATCTTTGTTGAAGAAAATCACTCACTCTGCACCAGGCCATCTGGATGCAATTCCAAGGGTCATGCACTTCAGAACGGATCCCAGGGCTTCTCCAGGACCTCGGGAGCATGTTTTAGCGCTTGTCATTAAAATGTGTTACTTGATATGGAAGCTCAAAAATACCCTGTTCTGAGGGCTGTGAGCCAAGGGCTGGAGATAATGAGCTCGCATATCTCAGGCCCTGGCAGGAGGTCACACGCTGCCAGGAGCCTTTTATGGAAACTTTTGGTAGTTTTACAGGGATTGTTTTCTAAAAATGTATTCTTGACTCTGATTGGTTAAAGTATTATTAGGTTTTACTGATAGTGTAGGTAAAAGAGAGAGAGATGCTAGGTAGATAGATATTAATAGTCTATTTGTAGTTTAAGAAAAATGGTGGAGTCTAACAATTTGGTTAACAAACAGGAGTTTCGGCAAAATTTGGGTTTTTTTGTAAACTCTGCATTGGGTGACGGGCATGACCACTGCCATATTTTCCAAAATCATAGAATGAATTAAGTGTCTGAACTGAGATACCACTGTGTAAGGACAACAATCCCTAATAAAAGGCCATTGAAAAACCAAATGAACAAGTATTAAAAATGAGCAAAAGATGACTCCAAAATTATAAAATGTAACGTTGATTGTTTTTGACCCAGTTTAATCAGTATTCTTGTTCTTTCCTACATCTTATTACTGTTTGATGAAGTGTTCCTATAACTGAATTTCTGATTGTGAAAAAGTGAAAAAAAGAAATTCATCCTGAATACATTTCAAAAATATGCCCGTAAAGTCTTTAGTAAGAAAAAAACAGAGGCAGAGCCTTGGGCGGGACCGGTGGTTGCAGAGAACGGCTCCTTGTCCGGATACGGTTTAGCCTGAGGCAGTGCCCAGCGTCAGCGTTTTGATAAGCCTCATGTTTAACAAACGCCATACCGGTTGCCATTCTGCCGAGACTCCCCAAAGGTGCTAGAATAAGGGAGTAAGGTGTGTGTGCTTTTGCTCACCTGCCTCCTGCATCGTTTTAGAAGCAAATACCTCTTCATTTTACCTGGTGCCAAAGCTGTCCCCTAAACCCTGCTGATCTAGCCCTGCCCGTGCCCTCCCAACTGGGTCTGGGGGCCTCAGCTCTGTCCCCGCCCCCTGCGCACTCCACACTCCCTGCTTCTTCCATCACACACGTTTCCTCCCTAGCACAGGCTGCCCGGTTTGCTGGGTGTTCTTCTCTTGCACATTTATTGCGAGAAAGCCGCTCTCTCAGGTCTTCAGCTATGACAAAGTGCTTCCTATTGGGCAGGCTCCATCACACTGCAGCTTTTTTAGGTGCTCACAACCTTCTTCCTCCTGCTCTTTTCCTCTTTTTTAAATTTCCGGGGTGCTCATTACCTTATAATAATACATATTTTCCTCAGTGGTCTCTTTCCACTATGTGTAAAATGCACAGGACAGGCAATTCTCTCTCGTGTCCACTAAGGCCAAGAGCTGTAGTACGTGCTTCCCAAGTACCTTTTGAATGGACGAAGAACGTGACTGGTGTCGTGATCTGGAATGTGCCAGGGGACGGAAGGAGGGCACACTTCTGACATGTGGCTATGTGTGTGCTAGGCATGGCCACATGCGCTAAAGCTGCCTTCCCTGAGACTGGAAGGATTTATTCTGAAGCTCAAAGAGTCAGCTTACCAAACTTGTAAGCTGAGTACAATCGCACTTGGAAGTAAATAAGAAAGCAGAAATACAAACCTGGACTATTAACTCTTCACTAGTTCAAAGGGATACACGATTTCAGTGGCAAGATTTCCTGGCTAGCAAACCTTAACATGTTTGAATTCTTCATTCTCAAGAGCTACTCTGCATTTCAACTTTAAAAGACGACAGAAAACCTGCAGCAAAGCTCCAGGCAGCTGATCCTGGGCTTGCCTCGCGTGCAGGCCGAGAGGGCTGAGCAAGGGAACCAGAGGCGGCGCGAGGCCAGCCGTGGCAAACAGCGCGAGGGAGAGGAGGCGCGCGCCGGCGCTCACCTGCACGCTTGGTCCTCACGGCAGCCGCGCACCACTCTCAGGCAGGTGGGCGCCGGGCCCGCGCGCAGGGCGCACGGCTCGCCACGCAGCGCCCTCCGGGACTGGCGGCACGGCGCGTCGGACCGGGCGCACTCGCAGAAAGCCAGCATCTGGGCCACGTGGGACGGCGCGCTTCCGTAGAAGGACCGCGTGGCCGCCCGGCAGTGGTCCCGGCGGCACGGGCTGCCCGCAGCTGAGCACGCTCTAAGGTACGCGGCCAGGCGCGCGTTGCAGACCGCATCGCCTACGCAGGCCTCCGTGACGTCCAGACAGGATGGCAGCCCTTCGAGTCCTGAGAAGCAAGCACAGCCACAGAGCTGTACGGAGGCAATCTGTGCGTCACCCAGGGCATCCCGGGCGCGAGCAGCAGCAGGCGTCAGTGTGGTATTTGGGGCAAGCCCTGCTCTGTTGGAGTGGGTGTGAATGTACAGGCCGATCCGCACCGCGCACACGGTGTGCTCCGGGAGGACAGGACGAGCGTAGGACGCTCCTGCGCTGCAGGGCACAGAGCAGCGCCGGTCCCAGTGCCTCGGCTGTGAGCAGCCAGTCCCAGGGGAAACTGCACCTGAACTCTATGCTTAGGGTAACTTCATCAGCTCAAGGGAGTGTCATTTTGGCTCTGCTGCCCTGTACTTTCAGAGGCAGTAGGAATCTTTTAAAAAGACTCCAGTAGTTATTTAGCTGGTAAAGATGTCCACGTTCTGGAGAGTACAGACCTGCAGGTATAGACACATGAACCTCCCACTACATACCTTCACAAAATTATTTATTCCCAAGCAATTCAAGTTATGTGACCAAAATACCCATGAAATTTAAACACCATCCAAAATTCGGTTTCAAGTGTAAAATATTTCTTAGTACATCCGTGACTACACTGTGGATGTCCGAAGCAGCGGCTTCTATGCATAATCGGTGGAAGAAATGTGAAAATTTGGTTGTATTTTGCATATTGTAGCTGTGAAGCCATGCCTTTTGTTTTTCATTGGCATATCTTTTAGAAGCCTGGGAACTATACATTTAAATTGTATTGTCTAATTTTCAAAATGCAGATCAGTAATAATAATTCATAAAATTACCATGGTGGGAAGGAGTAATTAGGTTCCATTTGAATTTTTTGTCCTCTTTGATGTTATCTAGAAGGAAAATGAGAAACCATTTAATTATTGAATGATTTTCTAAAATTCTTAGAATTTACGAATGAATAATCAAACAAACCCACAAACAAGGTCACACGACACTTCTTTCACCCTTGATACGCAAACTCGCTGAGACAAAGATGAAGGTAAGTAAACTCCTGTAGTATTATTCCAGTGAGTCTAAGCTCTGCTCTGAGGGTTCGGTGACTGAAAGATTTAAACAAACACCACAGACCAGACCCTGTGCGCTGACATAAATGAAGACTCTGTCTAGGGAGAAAAAAGAGCCGGATATTGTCCAGAGAAAGAGAAATCCCACCCCACTGCAGTCGTAACTACATAGAAATACAATTTAAAGATATTTCCACCTCAGAATATCGTATTCTCCAAGAGCTGTTAGGAACTATACCTAGGAAACTGGAAAATCTCTCAGACAACATGAACCCAGTGGCCACATAACTCTAAAAACCTTCATTCAAGGACAGTACACCAAGTGATGTATGCACCGTGCATGCCTACAACGTTTGTCACCGAGCATCCTGTAACCTGGTTGGGAAGAACCCAAATAAAACAAAACACTAGCAGATGTATGGATGATGTGATAGGGGAATAATATGACCAGAAGTTCCATTAAAACAGAAATCACATTTTTGCCATGGCTATGAAGGTATTATCTTATGTTGTAAATGTTCCTTCATGACATTCAGACTTCTCTTCCTGCAGCTCTCTCACCTGTCCTGTGTCTTTCTGTTTCTGCTGTCTCTGGACAGATTCACAGCTCAGTTTGTCCTCATATGGGCTTTCTGCCCATGTACCTGCTTGCCAGCCCTCTGCTCATATGTGATTACGGGAAAAATCCTTCCTGCCCCCACGTGTATCTGACCTCTTCAGACTCCCTGCGCTGTCCCAGGTGTCTTATTATGTGTTGTTTTCCCTTTTTCTGTGGGTTAACTCTCAAGCCAAGAGCATTCTTTCTCCTTCAGCCCAGCTGCTTTCTCTCTCCAAGGAAGAGCTGAGTCGCCTGCATCTGTATTACTATACCTTTTGGAATTAATATCATGAAGCAGATCTCAGTGAGTCATACAGCTTTCTTAAACAATAAGAATTCCAGGCTAGACCTTCTGCTATGCACTACCTCTGCATTGAGACTCACTGTCAAGGTTGCACCACTGACTAAAGCAGTCCAGAAAAATGTCCTGTGTCCAAATGCCTGTGTTGAATCCCTTACCTTTAATGTCACTGCACTTGGGGAGGGTGCCTTACTGGTAGTAGACAAGATTAAATGAGGTCATAGGCCTGGGACCCGGATTGGATAAATTTAGCCTCCTTATAAGATGTGGGGAAAGAGCAAGAGCTAATTGTCTATTACAAGGCAGGAAGAGAGGAATCCTCTTTAGAAATACCCCCTAGCTAGCCTTGATCTGGGACATGCAACCTCCAGAACTGTGAAAAAATACTGTCCTGCTTTCTAAACCATAGAGCCTATGAAATTTGTTACAGCAGCCTGGGTTGAGTAATTAATAGCTTACTTTATGAGAAATTCCTCAAACAGCAAAAGAGTTATGTTTAGTGTGAAAAAATAAATTTCACTTTTGGTAGTATGCTACTCTGTATGCTATGATTATGCATTACAATCAATTTCCTGCACAGGCGAGGCCAATTTCCTATGGTATTCATATATATGTGTTATGTAATTGAGGGTGTATACACACACACCGTGGGGAACGTCTACATACAAAGGCACTTGTGCTGAAGATGAGTAAAATCTGATTCTTATTTTTCTGGCATCTGCCCACATTGGATGCGTCAAGACCCTGAGCACTGGTAACCCCGTCGTGTTTCTTCTGTGTCACTGCATCAGTCTCCGAACTGGGCTCCACCTTGGGCCTCTCCGCCGTAAATTTTCAACACAAAAGCCAAAATCATCCCATTGAAGACCATGGCTTTCCAGACTGAAGGCTTTTGGTGGTTTACTGAATCATTGAAAGGAAGAGCCAGCAAAGGTTTTGATCATGCAGCCTGTCACATTCAGACTTCTCTTCCCGCACCTCTCCCGCTTGCTCACTCAGTGTCTTCCTGTTTCTGCTGTCTCTGGACAGACTCACCGCTCAGGACTTCAAATTCACTTCTGCCTGCAGTAACCCCTCTTTCCATGTGGCTCATTCTTGTCTTTTTCTATTTTTACTTAAATGCTAATCTCTTCAGAACACATTTCTGGACATTCAATTAAAATTATAAGCCATCCATCCAGATCTTTTCTGTCTGTATTTTTATACTTATTACTCATTGCTAAAATACACATTTTTTATTTTAAAAGTAAAAGAACGAAAACATATTAACAAACAGCCACTTACGAAGTAGCACAAGAATAGTACAATCAAAACTGAATTACAGACAAGGTGACGGGGAATTAATAATGGTTGTTGTATTTCATACTGATAACTTCAAAGTGTACACTCAGGAAAACAAATATAGACATGAAAGATTGATCAAACAACTAATCATTAACTGTTCCTTACAATGAAGTGACAGAAGTCAGTAGTACAACCATGTTAGCTATCCTGCATATACATACATACATACATACATACATACATACATACATACATAATTATACCTTTCTTCCTTTTCTCTTTCTCCTCATCCCATCCTGCTTTACTTTTGACCAGTTTCCTTTCACTTCACAATGTTTATTATACCTCCTAATTTATATTCACACTTTCAAGTTCTTACACTAGAAAGTACACATATTTTAAAGATATTTCTGGCAGTCAGTTTTCTCTTGTCCCTGTAGGAATGCAGTGATGTACCATTAAGATCCATGTTTGCTAATTTCTCTTTCAGTGAGTTTTTGGTATACAGGAATATTATTGATTTTTGAGTGTTGACTTTATATCCTGATACATTACCAAATTTGGTCATTAATTCTAGGTTATTTCCAAATTTGGTTATTAATGCTAAAGAATTAATTCTAGGAGTCTATGGCGGAGTCTTGGGGGTCTTCTATGTGCAGGATAATCAGAAAAGTATGACAGTTAACTTCTTCCTTTCCTGTCTTTATTGCTTTTATTTCTTTCACTTGTCTAACTGCTTTTACTAACGTTTCATGAATGATATCACCAGACGTGGTGATAGTGCACAGCCTTGCCTTATTCCTGATTTCAGAGTGAAAGCTTCAGCTTTTCTCCATCTCTTACAACGTTGGCTATTGCTTTGTCATAAACGGCTTTTATCAGATGAAGATAAAGATCTTCTATCCCGATTTTTTTAGGTTTTATCATAAATGGATACTGGACTTTTTCAAATGCTTTTTCTGCACCTACTGAGATGATCATGTTTTTGATCTGGGTTCTGTTACTATGGTATATTACATTTATTGATTTGTGTATGTGGAACAATCTCTGTATATCTGAGATAAATCTTACTTGGTTATGGTATACAATCTTTTTTGATAATTGGTACATTGAGAATTTCTGCTTCTATATTCATTTAAAGAGATTGGCCTGTAGTTCTCTTTTGTGTATGGCTCCTTTCTGGCTTTTGTATCAGCACCATAACTGCTTCCAGGGATGCCTTTAGGGGTATCTCTTCCCTTTCAATCTCATTGAAGAATTTGAGATGCAGTGACATTAGATCTTCTCTAAATTTCTTGTAGAATTCAGCAGTGAATCTACAAGGACCTGGGCTTTTCTTAGGTGGTACTTTTAAAATAACTGTTCAATTTCATAAAATGATATTGGATTATTCAGAGTTTTTATATTTTCTTGATTTAAGTTTGGCAATTCATATATATCTAGAAATCTATCTTATTTCTTCTTCATTTTCCATTTTATCTGAGTGCAGGTTCTCTGCAGAATCCCTTGTGATTTCACCGTTTTCTTTCCTATCTGCATGAATTTAGGTCTTTCTTTCCTTGTTTTGATAAGGTTGGCTAAGTACTTGTCTATTTTATTTAATCTTTCAAAGAACCAACTCTTTGATTTATTGATTTCTTTGTATTGAGTTTTAGTCTCAGTTGCATTAATTTCTCTTCGATAATTATAATTTCCTTGCTCATATGGTCTAGCATCTAGGAAAATAAAATACCCAAGAATTAGCTTAACCAACTAAGTGAAATATCTCTATGGTGAAAACTGTATTACTCTGAGTAAAGGAGATCAAAGAGGATGTCAGAAATTGGAAAGATGTACCATTCCTGCGTAAGAAGAACCAATATGGGGAAAATGGCCATACCTCTAAAACGGTTATGCTGATTTAATGAAATCCCAATCAAAATACAATTAGCATTTTTCACAGACCAAGGGGAAATAATCCTAAAGTTTATATGGTCTAGTTCACGACCTAGAACAGTAAAAGAAATTCTGGGCAATAAGGCAAAAAGGAAGACATCACGATCCCAGACTCAAGTTATACTGCAAGGCTACGATAAAAACAGCATGATTTTGGAAAAAAAAAAAAAAAAAAAAAAAACAGACTTGAGGACAAATAGAACAGAACAGAAAATGCAGAAACAATGCCAAGCACACTTAGTGACCGTATCTGTGCCACGGGGGGCGAGCTGTCTTCCCTGCAGGGAGCATAGCCTCTTCCTTTCACAAACGGTACTGGGAAACTGCCTTCACTCATGCTGAAGATTGAAACTAGACCCCTATCTCTCACCAGGCACCTAATAAAATAACAATGGACCATAGATCCAAATACTGAAACAGAAATACTTGCGCTGCTAGAAAATATAACAGGTAAAACTCCCAAAACCATAGATGTAGACAGACTATGAACAACACCGTCATTGCACAGAAATATTATAAAGAATTAACCAATGGGATCGCATCAGATTAAAAAGCTTCTGAACAACAAAGAAAATCATCAAGAGTGAAGAGACAACCTATGGAATGGTAAAAAAATTTCCAGCTCTTCCTCAGAGGACTAACATCTAGATGTATAAAGAACTCAAAATTTATCCCCCTCATTTAAAGCTCCAGTCCAAAACTGGGCATCTGAAAGGAAGAGAAATTTCTTAGGTGAAATGGGTCAGTTAATAAAAAAAATTTATACATATACATATTTTATTAATTGACCATACAAATAGTCAACTAATAAAAAAAAATGCTCACATGACAAGATGCTCAACATGAGTGCACGTTCCAATAGTGAGATTCCATCTCATTCCAGAAAGAATGGCTACTATCAAGAAGTCAACCAATAACAAATGTTGGTGAGGCTGCAGCCTAACATGGACCCTGCTAAATTCTCTGCACAAACTCTACTGCATTACACTTTCTTCTATCTAATCTGGGTCCTTTCCACAGATTTTGTTGCTAAGTGCCCACCTGAATATATTCTCTGTACACACACCTCTGTCTCAGCTTCTCCGGGGAAACTGAGGCAAACTCCTCAGGTTAGGATGAATGTTGGCAGAGAACAGTGATTTCGATTGTTTAATTTACTCATTTATTCTCATTTAATACATGGCCTGGAGCACTGCAGGTACTCAAAATCAGTCAATCAATCAACCAACTAATCAAATGATCAGTCTTACCATGTTTCATCTGTTTGTTCAATTTTTAAAAACAGCAAACTAAAAATAGTAAGCTCCTGCAGTAAAAGGCCAATTATTTTTAAATTGCACAATGTAGAACCTATGACATTGTACATGTTCCGTAAGTATTTGTTCAACAAGTCAGTGAATAAATGAATGAAAGTAACATTTTGCTAAACTCTTAAGACAGATTTTCTTCTTCATAATTCCTTTTGGGCATATTCACAGTACTGAGTAATTTATTTTAGTCTTCTAGGCTTACCAGACACAGAAATGGTTGAGTTAAAAGAAATTAAGCATTCTGAATTCACTTTTGTGATTATACTGTGTTCCCAAATTCGTTTCGAATACCAACCTGAAACACTGTCCTGACTGAATCCGTCTCCGTCGTCTCCACTGAAGGTGGGAACTTCATTCACTCGATCTTTCTGCATACAAATGTCTTCAAACAAATTTTCCCAGATTCGACTGCAGTCTGTGTTGGAAGAACCATTGCACTGGCAGTTCCACAGAGCAGTTACTCTCAAACTTTCTCTTAGTGCTGCACAGAGCTGTCTTCCACCAAGGCTCTTGCATTCTTCTGCAGTTTTGTCACAAGTTCTGTTAAAATTTTCATGTAAGAGAATGCAGCATTTCGATTCCTGGCAGACCCGCGCTGCCATGACACAGTCCCTCTGTTTCTCAGCCACTAACGATGCATCTCTCCTGTGGAACCTTTGTGTGACAGCTGACTGTGAGGCCAACCCTGAGGATAGCACTGATTCTTCTACAAATAAAGTAAACGAATGATAACATTGATATGATTTTATGTAACACAAAGACATGCCGTTTGGAAATACTCAATACCTATGATCTTGCAAAATTCATTGAAAAATGATTTGAAGGGACTGAACTATTACAAATAGTCTTATATTTGAAAAGTTGAGATAAAAAGCAGGACAATTTATACAAGTTTGTGGAACTACATAATATTAATGCTGAATTTCTTTAGTGATATTTTGTCATCATTTACTCTTGACTTTTCACTAAACTTTGATGACGGTTGTTAGAAATCACACTTAATGCAAAATACACACATTCTGTTACTTTACATGTTTATGAGCTTCTATTTTCTCCTGGAAGTGTGCCTTTGCTAATGTGCTTCTCAATTATTTTTCATTCCTTCTGCCTTACATAGCCTTTTTATATTTTAACTTTATTTTCTATTGTTACATATTTGTCATACATATAGATCACATTCATCAGAGGGAATTTGCACCTGTACAAATTTTTATTTATTTTTCCTCATCCCCCTGTCCCTTCAATCCTACCTCTGCTGCTCATTTACAAAAGCCTTGTTTCTACTTTCCCCTTTCCCTTTTCCTTCCCCTCCCCTCCCCCTCCCCCTCCCCCTCCCCTTCTTCCCCTTCCTGTCTGAACATGTTCTCCCTACTTCCAAATATCTACCCCTCCTTGTGCTCCTCGTTTACTTTTTGGGTCCCTCACACAAGAGAAACAATGTGATTTTCAGACTTGTGTGTCTGATTTATTTCACTTGAGATTGTGGCCTTGAAGTGTACCTATTTCCCTACAAATGACTCAAGTTTATTTTTCTTTATGGTAGCATAGTATTCCATTATATAAAAATGCCACATTTTTGTCATCCATTCCTCTGTTGATGGGCATATGGGCTGTTTCCAAGATTTAGCTAGTATAAGTTGTGCTGTTGTAAACGTGGGTTTCCATATATCACTGTGGTATGATGCTTTTAACTCTTTGGGAAGATACCTAAGAGGGGAACAGCTGGGTGAAACAGAACCTCTCCTGTTAGTTTTCAGGTCCCTCCATACTGACTTCCATAATGGTGGTACCACCTTACAATTCCACCAACAACAGAAAGTGGCTCCTTTTTCCCACAGCCCCTCTAGCATTTGTTATTGGTGGATTTCTTGATGGTAGCCATTCTTTCTGGGGTGAGATGGGATCTCGGTGTTGTTTTAATTTGCATTTCTTTAATGAATGACCAGTGATGTTGAGTATTTTCATATATTTACTTGTTTATAGTTCTTCATCCGAGAAATGTCTATTCATTTCGGATGCCCATGTTTGGACTGGGTTTTCCAGTTTGGGGGGTGTGATATTTTTAGTTCTTAAACAGCTTTTTTGGAAAATGTTTCCTTAATATCACTACCATCTCAAGAAGCTTTAATTCCACAGACACGTTTTCTCTATTTAGAGACCCTATATATGTATATTCCCCCCTTTTACCAGGATTGAACACAGACAAGTACTTTGGCACTGGGCTCCATCTCCACCATTTTTTATTTTAAAAAGAGCACAGCTAACTTGTGCAGGAATAAGTGATACTAATAAAAAATAGCTATTGAGAATGAGTGACTTGTCTTGAAGCAAAATTAACATGTATTTTAGTTAATATTTCAGTGTACTTATATTTCAGTAAACTGCAATCTAAAACTAGTAGACCTACCAATAAACAAAGTAATGCTGTTTTCAGGCCTTATAAATTTGACTTTTCCGCATTTATAGTTATTTTTTCTATGTCTTCACTCTCACTGGTTTCAAAAATTGTACAATTACAATTTCTTTTCCTAACATCAAAACCTTTTGATTTCTTTAACTAGATTATGAAATTGTCCTTAAAACACTTTTTTCTCATTTTATTTCCTTTCCTGCCAAGCTCTATTCTCCTTCATGTTTTTATATATTTAAAATCTTTGATCTGTATCTCTATTTTAATTCTCTCTCTCTCTCTCTCATCTTTTTGAGACGGGGTTTCACTATGAAGTTCAGGTTGGCCTTCAACTCATTTTGTAGCCCAGGCTGGCCTCAAATTTGCAGTGATCCTCCTGCCTCAGCCTCCCAAATGCTGGGGTTACAGGCATGTGCCCCCATGCCTGGCTAATTGTCTCTTTTCATTTCAATATCCCTCTTCCAGATTTCAACTAGATAAGGCATTCTCCTTTATTCTTTAAGTTGTATTTTGGCCTGAAAAATATAAAAAAGAATATACCTAATTTGAATGTCCCAAAGTATATCTCAAATGCAGTATTTCCAAATCTGTTATATTTAAAATATAAAAGTATAAGTCATCACTCTTTTCCCCAAACCTTTACTTTTTAAAATTTTTATTAATGTACATCAATTCTTTTAAATGTCATACAGAATTCACTTCCTACTCCTCGTATCCAACTGGTCATCATTTCCTTTTGAGTATAATTCATAAATATGCTCTTGGTATGTCTGATAATTCTCAGAACAAGTGCATTAGCTTGGGCACATGTCACCTCTGTCTGAATTATTTTGATGGCTTTTAAACTAGTAACCTTGGCTTGCATCTATTGGTTACTCTTTTCCCCCGTCTTATACAGTACTGCCAGTGACAGCTTTTAAAAGCTGATACTGGATTTCTCAGTCCCTTCCAGCTCCACCATGGTCTTTTGAGGAAGAAAAAATGAGGCCTCAAAACTGCAAAATGTCTATAGACTGTTAAATTGCTAAAATACACTTTTCCTGCCTGTAAAGCCAGTTCAGGATCTCTGAGTTGCCAATGCTACTGCAGTTGCCCTCCGTATATGTTGTCCCAGTCTTCTGCCACCCACAGCCTGCTGGTACACTTGCCTGGACTAAAGAATGCCTTATTCTCCCTTCCGTTGGCTCCTGTCAGCCAACCCCTCTTTGACTTTAAATGGGAAAACGCGTCTTGAACTCCAAAGTCAACTGACCTGAACTCAACCTCCCAGAGTTTCAAAAGCTTCCCAGCTGACTACTGATACTCAAGCTGCCTGCTAAAATAAAAAGCACAAAAGTTCTGCAGCAATATTTAGCAGGAACTGGTTACAAGAAAGAAACTTGCAAATTTATTAGAGCTGCTGGATTCCATAGAATCTGGAACCTGGAATTCACAAAAACAATGATGCTTACTCAGACTGTCAGCCCCTGTGAATGCCCAATGGCCCACCTGTAAAAATGCTTGGATCCAGTCACTGAGGGCTGCCTTCCCTTTGCTTTCAGACTCTAATAGCCACTCTCCTTCTGATCAAGAAATCTGAGAGGTTCACCTCAGATTGAGACCTAACTGTGCCGGTGCCACATACACATACCTCCTGAATAACTGTGAAATAAACCCCGAAGGATGCTGAGTGCACCCTGTTTATGGGTGGAAGTAGCTCTGCTAGGAATGGAATCTGACAGGCTAGATATGCTGTGGTCACCTTGAGCAAAATTATTGTGGCCAAAGCTTTCCTGTTGCTCCTTCTTACTGCTGCTTGGAAATCTGCCACCAGTGCTATGTAACCTGCACTCCGAAGATCCAATTGACCAAAATATCAACCCCAGTGAGAAAAATTTATCTGGAAGACCCATCTTTATCAGAGCCTGATCTGCCCCCACTATATGTTCTGCAAGTTCAAACCACAGTGCTGGCACCCGTACTTCTGCGGATATCTTCGACTGCAGTGTCTGCGTCACCAGCCTTGACCTCCACCCATCGTGACTTAGTGCTTCTCTGTACCTACTCAGGCTGGCCAAGACAGCAGAAGTTTATAGGGTCCTACCGTGAGAAGTCACTTCTAGATAGCACGTACCCTTGATTATTGGCAGTGATGATGGGCCTGCATTTGTAGCAGAAATAATTCAAAAGCTGGCAGAATTTTTAAAGATTAATAAAAATTACGTCTAGCATACAGCTGGTCACAATGGTGCATATTGTAAGAATCAATCACCAGAGGACAAGCCATTCTGTTTCTGTACATCCTGCTTGCTTATCCCATGTAAGATCTCTAGACCGCCAGAGATCATGGTCTGATATTTTGGGAGAGATCACTGTGGTGGATAACAACTTGCGGTCAGTTTGTAACATCAGGTTGAACTGAACAGCACGGTGCTGGGTGTAGAGAGCCCCTGGGGATTGGTGCCAACAAAATAAAAAAGGAGAACTGGAGAGGAAGAGGGGGTGCTGTCGCTTCTCCTGGAGGACCTTGTCACACTGGCTTTCCTCATGTGAACTCAGCGGTTCTCATTGTTACAGGAGCTTGAAATCTTGTTGCTGAGAGTGGCTGCAGTTCACTTTGGGGGATCTCTGGTCCTTACTTTGAGCATCACTTTGCTTCCTGGCTCCAAAAGGAAAGATGGTGCACTGCTCAGTCTCCTGAAGAAGCTTGTCAAGTTGGCTTTCCTGATACGAACTTGGATGGTCTTATCTTCAGAGGAGCTCAGGATGTCATCGCTTAGGATGGCTTATGTACTTTTTGAGGAATCTCTGGTCCATCCTTACCATGAGCACCTCTTCCTGGCTCGAGTACAGATCCCTCAGCCTCCTGGCACAGATCCTTCATCCCTCTGGCACAGACTTTCTGCTTTTCATCACTGACCTTTGGGCTTTCCCAGTGCAGAGCCTGATACAGACTTGCATGATGCATTGTCGTAGCTCTAGGCTCCAGCTTTACTTATAGAGGACGTCGTAATGGGCTCTATATTTGCCACTGAACTCATGTAAGACATTGCTCTGTGATAAGGCGCTCAGCTGGACTCTTTGGGTCTTTAGTGTGTGGACAGATCTGCACTCTTTTGATTTGACTCTTTAGGTGACTACTATAAAATAATCCTATAAATTATACATCCTGTATTAAATTGTTTCCCTTGCAAACCCTGACTACAACAATCATGATCAATGCCTTTTGACATAAATAAATCTGCCTCTAAATCCTGGGTGTTGTTTCAGTGTTTCTCCTTACCTTAGCACTATAAGTCAAAGGGGGGAAGGTCACAGGACAAGTAGGGCTGGGGATATAGCTCAGTGCAATAAGCGCTTGCCTAGCAAGCGCAGGGTCCTGAGTTCGATCCCCAGTACCGCAAAAAAAAAAGATAAAACAGGACAAGTAGAACATAATTTGAACTACTAAATAAAAATTAAAACACAAAATTTATGGATGTAGCTAAGATAGTACTTGGAAGGAAAATCACAATATTAAATGCGTGCATGAACAAAAGAGAAAAGCCTAAATCAGTGATACAGACTTTTATTTTAGGAAGCTAGGAATTAAAGGACAACTTAATCCTTCCAAAAAAGAAATAAAGAACAAATTCAATAACAAGAGAAAAAGACATAGATTATCAAAATCTGAATGAAAGAGAAAACATCACAATAACTTCTAGAGGCTTTTTAAAGGACAACTAAATTAAATTAAGAGCAACTTTACTAGAAAGATGGAAAGTCTAAAGAAAATATTAAAATGGAAACTAAGAAATCCGCCATAAATGAAGCAAATGGAAGACACGACCAAAGCTCACTCGAGAAATAGATGACTAGAACAATACTGTGCCAGTTGAGCATATTGGATTTATATTTAAACTTTTAATAAAGAGGAGTCAGTTATATTCAGTGGTTAATCAAACCAATGATTGAAGGAAGAGATAATGCAATTTTTTGTGTACTATTCCAGATAATATAGGAAAAGGAAATACTTCCTAATTCATTTTAAAAGGCCATCATTAGTCAGATAAAAAAGCCAGACCAAGATCTTACAAGAAAACATGTCAACATCCTACATGGGCACGGATACATCAACAAAATAGTACAAATTTAAGCCTAGAAACACAAGAAAAGAATAAGATATCATGATTTAGCAGATTTAGCTTTGTTATGAAGCAAACATTAGATCAACAGGTATTACCTGACTTATTGATGCATTTTATTCCAAAAAATTTGTTCACAGTGCAGGAGAGGTCATCAGTGCAGACACACTGTTTAAACTGGAAATTGCTTTCCACTAAAGACTGGATGGTCAGATTGCAGTGCGATGAATTAGTTATCTTGCAGGAGCCACCTGGATTTCATAAAGGTAGAACACTTCAGAAGTTAATTTGAATATAAATTTTAGTTTTATTCCCCTGAAATGCTTTTAATGTGTCAGTATCAGTATTTTTTGTAATATTGTCTAGGGTTGCTGAAGATTGTACCCATAAGTGACTTTTTTAATGTATTTTTCTCATAAGAGCTTTTCTGCATTTTAAAATAGCTTTGCTCCTACAGATAATGCCAGGTTTTGCCTGTCACCGTACTTAAGCTGCCCTTGTACAAGGTGACCAGAGAGCCCTTTCCCTAGGCTGTTTTGTCAGTTTAGATAGTTTCTTTTACTTTATGTGTCATTCAAGGATTATATTGAAAGATGTGTAGGTGGCACGAGATTTATTATGAGAATTGAGGTGGTCCTGGTTCGCAGAAAGCACTTAATACGTTTTATTGAAGAAATGAATAAGGTGTTATAACTACCAATATTTCACTTTCTACTTTAATTTGGAAGTCATATTTCTCCACCCTATAGTTTTCTTTTATTCATTATTCTCAAGACAACTGCTTGGGCTCACTCCCTTATGTATTTGAGGATATTTCTATTTCCACTCCACGTAGTACATAATTATGCAAATATATCAGAAATTTACTGCAAATGACTTGCTAGTTGTATAATAAAACACATAAACAATTTTAATTCATGATGCAAATTTTAAAATGTTTTATAAAATACAGCAAGAGGTTTGATCATCAAAACACATAGCAGACCTTTTTGGTTATTCTTTGTCCTCATTTTAAAATTATTGTGTTACTTTTAGAAAAGAATGCCACTGAAATTATTTTTCCGAAACAGTAATATGATACTATATTAGGTAGCTACAACTCTCTTTCACATGCAATATTCCATGCACTTTATCAAAGACAGAGGAAAGGACAGACTGCCTGGTTTTTACACATCCTCTGTCTCAGAAGGTCATGCCCTTGGGCAGGAAGCGCTTTGAGGAGACTGTGCACACTGGCATTGTCAGAACTACAGATTTCTGATTTTTACCCAAGACAATGTGAGGGAAAAGAAAAAGTACGGATAGGGAGGGGTAGTGGGCATGAAAAAGGAGGAAAAACAGAATGAACTGTAGGAGAATACATTTTCATCTTGCTTTCTAAATGTTCTTACAGTTCCAGAAAGTTCTTCAGATTTTGTTAGGATTATAATATTCATAATGTAAGATGATTTTTCATATTAGCATACTGTTTTGAATGATTTTGTCATAACAATATTAGGGCAATAGTCCACTACATAATTACTTTATTATGTCTATCTCTGATGAGTACAGTCTTTCTGTAACACTTTTATTCAATATTTATTCAGTTACTTGAATATTCAGGCATAAATTTTTTAACAAAAATTTTCAGTCTTCACACTCCTGAATCCCTCTTCAAATGTCTGGAATGCATAACAAGTTAAAAATAAACTTTATTTTTTTCTAAATAAAATTGGAATGGAGAATAGTATAAAAATCTTAACAATATAAAATATATATTGTGCATACACATATACATAATGCAATCACAAATATTCTTGCTATTTATTGACAAGTTGGCATATAAGCAAAATGGTATTACTTAGAAAATGTTTTTCTCTGATTCTGAGAAGCATGCATATAATTGTAATATTATCCATATGAGATATGCAAGAAAATTACCTGAAATGTTATAAAAAGCTCCCGAGTATCAATACATAAGGTCCCACTAAAGACAAATAATATTTTTTGTAACTAAATTCACAAATCAGTGATTGAAGGTGAGTCAACTGAATGCTAAGATTAAATAAGGTATTCATAGCAAAACTAGCTTTGTTCTTAGAATTGTATTAGTCATTGTCAATTTTTATATTTATCCTTGTGAAAACAAGTGATCCGGGCTCACTTTCCGCAAATTGCTTTACCTGAAACACTGCAGGCATCTTCCACTGCTCTCCAAGTGTGTGCACAGGCAGGTCCACCCCTCAGGCATTGCTGCCTCCAATATGCACAGTCCTGAGTTTGGGAAGTAGAGCTATTCTCTGAGCTCAGTCCCATAGCTTGAACAGCCAAAACAATTAGAAGAAGACAAATTTGCCGGGTTACAATTTGGTGTCCATTATCTCCAAATCTAAGTTGTTAATACTAAAAACTAGAATTATAGGAAGTAAAAGACTGTAAAAAGTAATCTCTCCTTTAGCTACAAATTTGTATTTCTCAACTACAGTATTCTTAAATGAACAGGCTGCATTTTTTATGTCTTCATTCTCACCATCTATTCACTTCTTAATTTACAATTTATGAGTATTGTTCTATTAAAACTATTCTTCACACTGCACCTGCCTGGCAAGCACAAACCCTGAGTTAGATACCCTGTGCCAAAAAAACCCAAACAACAAAACAAAACAAAACTCAAAAATATTCTTCAATTGTATCCAGTCACCTCCTTAATGTCATATTTCATACTTTTAAGGGTTTGTTGCATCTCTTTTTGCCAATAGTCATCTTATGGATTTATTGATTTTGAGCCTGTCTCTCCCTATGGTAACAGCGGTAGTTAAGCTTAATTCTGTCAAGCTGGTTAGCTTAGGAGTCACCTAGGGGATCAAAAGTATACTTCTGTGTATGTCAGAGGCAGTCATCAAGCTTGTGTGTCATGTGGTCCCTGGACCCTTCCTAAGCACTTTTGTTACACTGTGTCCTTCTGCCATGACGCTCTTGCCTTGGATCCCACCCACATGGACTGAATTCCTGGAAACTGTAAGCGACATTGAATTTCTCCTCCTGTGTGTTGTGGGCAGACAGACGTCCCAGGGAAGGGAAAGTGGACAACGCAGAACATTGGGCCCAGATAAGCGGGACTGTTGTTGGGATGATATGTAACCATATTGCTCACAAACCTCTGGGACTGGTTTGCAGGAGAAATGTGGAGATAAGGGTTGCAGAAAGCCAAAATGTTGCAAGCAGGGCTCAGTGGGCAGTTCTGCTCTGAAGACTCTGTCAATAAGAATTTGGACAGTAAATACAAGGCTTGTGAGTTTTCATATGGGAAACAGGATTCTTTGGGGAGATGGATTAGAGGCCAAGCAAATTACATTTTGACAAAAGAAGTCTATATTTTTGCCCATGTTCTAAGACTTTCTAGGAAACTGAGATTAAGGGCAACAAATAATTGATCTGATGGAAATTTCAAAGCAGCCCAACATTCAGGCTGTTGCATGGCTATTGCTGTTTTCATACAGATTTGTGGTGGAAATGAGAGGCAAAAATGAGTTGAAAAATTTTAAAAACTTTTAAAATCTTGAATATTGGTCTGAAAAGAAACTTGTAAAATTGGAGCCAAAATCTTACTGAATGGATTAGCACCATTAAAAAGAGAGTAAGTTCTTTTACAGAAACAAGACGAACATGGCGATGGGGCGGAGCCCAGGGGTCCGTGGGGGTGACCCTGTGGACTCAACTGGGCCCCCGACAACGTGATGATGGGGTGGAGCCTGGTGGCCCGCTGGGGCAACCCTGAGGACTAGACCAGGCCTCCAGACACACTGCATCAAGGTGGAGCCCTGTAGTTCGCTGGGTAACCCAACTGACTCAATCAGACCCCTGATGGCCTTAAGGGTTTGTCAATAGGGGCTTGCCCATAGCGAACCTGGTTCCCTGCCTATCTACCCTCTTTGAAGATGAGTCCATTTCCACCTCTTGCCATAGCAATTTGTGTACACCCATGTTTGGTACAGCAAAATTTGAAGCAGCCATGTCTCTTCCCAATGTGAGAGCCCAAGGGGGTAAATAAACCAGAAAGTACAGTTATTATCAGAGAGAAGATGACTGATTCGGTGGTAGAACATCAGAGATGAGGGTGGAGAAAATTAATTGAACAAGACATCATCTGTATAACTGAGTAACAAATGTGAAGATAACATTATTCAATACATCATCCAGTGTTAATTCCCTACTATATTCTCTATAATTTTGTATTTCCTGTATTGTATTTGTGTTATTCTGGTTTATGTGTCTCCATTCTTTTGTCTTCAAAAAAAAGAAGAAACAAGAAACAAGAACAATATCATAAGAGAAATTCAGAAATCAGCAAGAGCCTACCTATAATAGACTCAAGAGTGAAAAAGTATCACACTTTCATTTGAGAAGAGTCCCTGGGACCCTTCCTCAAGAAGGGCCTCCTATGGAATTGGTGCCCCAGGATTCACTTCACTCTATACAGCTATCTAGGCACCCACAGACGACAGCCATGGTCCAAGGGGCCCTGGTGAATGCCTCACAGACCTTGGCATCATCTAAAATATGATGGTTTTACTGACATTCAGAATGCAAGAGTTGTGGAAGACTTCCACCCGGATTTCAAAGGAAGCGTAGGGAAGCCAGGAGAGAAGCTACTAAGAGCAGGGCAGAAAGCCATGGGAATGAGGCCTAAGTTGCAGTGGAGAACCTACAAGCTAGAGTGGCCAGGACAGTGGATTGTTGTAAAGGGAAGCTGTATGGAACCCACCTGAAAGAGAAGCCATGTAGCTATAACTAGCATGGCTATAAGGGAGGGGTCTCTCCAGCCCCTAGAATGCAAGAATCACCTCTGTGTGCTCCAGGTTCTAGACGTATGTAATAAGACTTAATGTTTGCCTGCTGAGTTTTGGGCTTGCTTCAGTCTGATTCTTTTTTATTCCTTTTGTTCTAGAATTGCATCATTTATCAATGCCATTTACCTTGCATTTCTGTAACTTGTTTTTCATTTTAAAGGAGTTCACAACTAAGAGTCTGCCTAGAGTCTCAGAAGAGTCTTTGACTTTGACCTTTGAAATTGCTGGGACCACTGAGACTTTGGTGAAGGAATTATTGCAGTTTTGGTTGTATGCAAGATAGTTGTATCAAGTTGGGTGAAATTATTAATTTCTCATTGGGTTCACTTGGTGATTAATTATGGCTAAAGGAGGTGTTTTGACTGTTGAATTGGCAAGTGATTGAATGCGATGGTTCAAATTGTCAACTTGATTAGCTCGGGAGCCGCCTAGGGGATTAGGGAAGCACACTGCAGGGTGCATCTACTTGCGTCATGGAGTGTGACCCGCGACGCGGCAGCTTTCCTTGGCTCCTTCCTCCCCGGCACTGTCCTCTGCTCTGCTTCCCGGCCAGCACAAACCAAGCAGCTTTGTTTGCCACAGTCTCATGCCAGGCTCTTTCTGCTTGGCAGCCAGCTGACCATGAGCCAAATTGCACCTTTCCTCCTTTAAGTTGTGGGAGTCAGAGATTGGGTTTTAGCAGTGAAAAAGTGAGTAATTAGAAGCAATCTCTTATAGATCTCTTGATGTTTATACATTTGATGTATTCTGGCCATAGTGAGCTCTTCCCCAAATTCTCTCAATCTTTATTAAAATATTAATTTAAGTTCTGTTGTCATGCCTTTCCTATTGTCCTCCTTTTCATTTTCTGTGGGCAATTTCATTCTCTCATGGATTAAAATAAAATCTGTTAAAACTGTATTTAATTTAGGTTCTGTCTTCAGGTCTTTCTGACTCCCCTTTTCTCATTTTTTGTGGACAATTCCATTCTTTCATGGTTTGAACTGCAATCTCTAAGGTAAGTGTTCTCAAGTAAGTAACCAATCCCAATATTTTCCAATATTCCACTCATAAATAGAAAAACTATGTTCTCTCTGAAGTTCCAAAAGAACTCTTTAACTCAAGAGTTTTTAGAAATTCTTCTGAAATGCTCTATGAAAAATACTTTAAAGTTAATAGGATAAAGAATGCTGTGCAGTATATCATTCCACCAAATATGGACACAATTAGAATATTAAATGTTCTGAGTTTAGAAAACCACTGTTTCCTGGGTTTCTTTGGAAAGAGAAACTTTCTTTATCACAAAACTGTTTCTGTGATATTAACAAGAACTCTGAAGAATGCAGCATGGGAAGTGAATTTGGTCCTAATGAAGTTAGAAATGAGTTCTCTCATCCATCCATCCAGGTTTCAAGTTTGATTTCAAAGTTACAATGAAAACAAAGGCCTTTGCCTTTATAGCTGAAGTCATAATGAGGCTGTAATTTATTGTGTGCTCTATTACACGACTGCCTGATGCACAGAAATTAAGATCGTTTAAATTTCTCTCAATAATAAAAATAGTAATGAGGAGATACTAGAAATCAATGGAAGACTTAAAAAACTATTTTGGAAGTCAGTACAAGAAGCAAAATTTTGGAACATGGTGAAACTGTTATTCAATCCAAAGAAAAACCAAAAGTTTGTAAAAGATGCTTTTTCTTCAAAACTAATTTTCTTCTACTTCATTTATTTTCATTCTCTTCTTAAATTTAACATAATTTTAAATAATCTACCTTACTTTCTTTCCCTTAGTCATGACTTTGTTCATTATTACCTATTAGCTTAGGACAAAAAGAAAATATCCAGTTGTATAATCACAACTCTGCCTTATGGTGATTCTATTTATAGATTCAAAATGTGTGTGTGCATATGCACGTGTGTGTTTGTGTGTGTGTATAGTCACACATACAGTAGATGTTAATGTATTCTATGCTAAATGCAAATGAATTCTTTTTCTCCATTTTGTTATAATACTTTCAGAGTCTAATACTAGAGAGAAAAACTGACACTTTTACTCATAAAAGTGGATCAAAATGTAAAGCACTTGACATGGTATTTTACTTTACTAAATGACTCCTAGTCATTAGTAAATATTAAGTTGAAAATGAGGTGAATTTAATAGTTTAAATTGATCCCAGTTTTAATTAACTTCAGAAAAAATAGACACTAGTTTGAGATTTGTTATCTTTTAACTTATAACTAGATGCTGGAAGGGCTCATTTCTCATGAGTTCTGGCACACGTGTGATTCCATACATCCCAATAATACCACAGCATCATGGACTGTATTCTACCATGAAACACAATTTGAGCAGTTAATTTAATTCTTACATTGTATCTTTCCAATAAAGTTAGAAAAGAATGACAAAACTACATACTTTTAAAAATACCAAATTTTTTAAAATTGTAAATTTGTTGTTATTTCTTCTTCTTATAAGCTTGTGTTAGGTGGGACAATATTCAGTTTACAAAGAATCAGCATCTGATGAATTCAGATAAACCAGAAAGACAGTTCACTTACCCAGGAAAATGAGCACAATCATGCTGGAAACCCCGGGGGGCTGATCCCCTGGAAAATGCAGATGTGTTAGTCCAGCCGCCTTCCCAGCACAGACTGTCCAGGATAAAAATGCCAGCTCTTGCTCTCAGTCCCTAAGATCATTACCAATTCAAGACCTCTTCTGATGTCTCTTTCCTCACCAATCTTTCCTGAGCCATGAACTTTCCTAATCATGTTCAAATTTAATTATCTTTTCTGAGTGTGCTTATGTTGGATATTATTTTTCCAAGAAAGCCCACAAACAAAATAATAATAGAAATGATACACACTCAACACATTCATAAAGTTGTTTTATTCCTGCTTCAATTAGGTCTACAAATATCACAGAAGTCTACAAATCATTGTATTCCACGCAGTAACCTAATTATAATTTAACAGAAGAATTATAACATATAAAATTACTTTTCATTTTAAAGGTATTGAATCATTAAATTTGTTTCATACCTCCTACCAATGCTGTTTTCCACATAAGCCAAGTCAAAATGACTTAATGCAGAAATAGAATACACAGAGAAGGCACAGAGACTGACGGCAAGGCTCAGGGAAGAAAGTGTTCATCTTCACTAACAGGGTGAAGGTCCATCACTCGAACCTGTCATGTAGAACCTGTCTGTGGAGCCGTATCTGCTGATCACACACAAATAAGGATCATGAGCTGTTATCGCTAAGGCATGGCCACTGCACCCACACGGTTTCTCCATAGAACCCTCCTCAAAATATTATCAAGGCAATTTTTTTAGTACTACAAAGAAAATTGATCCTATTGAAGTCTGGGTATCAAGAAAGGTTTAAGACAAGCTTGTGATAAACACCTATGTTTCTTTAGTGAGAGACTAAATACGAAGATCTAAATGATTGTAATACTGCAGGCTGAATGCAGTGATGATCAAAATCCTAATTGGAGATATTTTTCCTCAAATGCAATTGTTATATAAAAATACCTGTAATTTCTACGAGTGACAAAGAGCATAGGAAGTACTGAACTCCAAAGAGTTTAGTATAAATAGAACAGAACAGTTGCCACAAGCAAATTTGGAGGCACGGCAGATTAATAAAGCCTAGTCAGTGTCAGTGAAAATAATACTCCCAATTCTCTTCAAATGGCAAGTGACTACTGAACCAGAACGTTCTAGAGGTGAGGAGGAATAACATCATTGGTTTTCACAGTTTGCAATGAGTGTGTGTGGTTTAGAACGTATTTATGTTTCATATAAAGTGCTATAAATACACAAATGAAATAAAAAATGGAGTTGTCCTTGGAAGAGTTTGGAGAAGCCCCAGGCCCCTATTTCTTTTTGCCTTGACCCGTCACAGCTCACATGGATGCATGAGGAGTTGCTTGGCTTTCCATTTACAATTCCCTTATCCTTTTTAATTTCCTTAGAAAAAATATGTTTAGAGTAATTAAATGCAACACACAGCACTGGTCAGCTTTCCTATAGCTGGGAGAAAATACTGGACATCTGAAACGTAAAGAGGGGTTTATTTGGGCTCCTAGTTTTCAGAGGACGCGACACACAGTTGGCCTGCTCCACGGCAGAAGAGCGGGGGAGTGGCGTGGTTGAGGGGTCATACTCACGCTTGGACAGCCGTGAGCCTGAGAGAGAAGAGGCCGTGTGAAACCGAAGTGCACCCTTGCAGGTCAGGTGCCCAGGAAGCCGTCCCACTGGCCCTGACCCCTCTGAATGTGAGACCTTTAGGGGACATTCCGGGTCTAAACCATAGCGGGCACTATACCTCACACCTGGGAACAGACATTCGACACATGTTTACTGAAACCACATTATGTCAGAGATGGGAAAAACGAAAGGGAGGCCCTAGTTTCATGAGTCAGATAAACTAGGGTTCGGATGGGACTAATGTAAAACAGAAGGAAAGTAAAAATTGTGAAAATAAAGCCAGAGTACATCATCGGCAAAAGCCTAGTCATTAAAATACATTTCCTTTTCAAAAATAGCGTGTTTCAACTTTGTGTTTAAAGGCTCTCTTTTCCCCAACTGCCCCTCTATTCCCCTTCTATTTGTCAGTTTAAAACTTTGTAACATGGTCTCCCCCGGGGAAGAAGTAGTCTCATCAGCCTCATCCTTACAATCAACCTAAAATTGGCAACTCTTGAAAAAAATGTACATGCTCTGAAGAAGTGCCCCTTGGCTATGAGAACTGTAAACACCATTCTAAGATATTGCATAGTTAGGGCAGGCAACATGTAGAATTTTTTTCCTGTCCAGAGAGGTAAGAAACTTGTGCTGTTTTTTCACATGAGAACTTCAGCAGGAAAACATATGTATGTATTGCGCAATTGTGTTGCTTACTTTTTTCTCCTTGCTGAGACAAAATACCTGACATCCAAAGTTAAGGAAGGGAAGGTTTATTTAGCTCACAGTTGGTGGAGGTTTTGGTTCCTAATCAGCTGGCTCCAAGGCAGGGTGGCAGGGCACAGGGGCAACAGTTCAAGGCAGCAGAAGACAGCAACTGCAACCAGGGCAAAAGCAGGAGGAAACAAGCCTGTCTCCCTCCCCCAGGCTCCGTGCAGGGTATCCGCCCACACAGTCTCCATGCCCACCTCTTCCACAAGCTCAGGGTGTTTACAAAGTGAGGATCCTGGGCCCCTGCTGGGTCACTTAGCAATTGAGTCAACATGGTATTGTGCTTAAGGACCTCACCCTGGACTGACCACAAGGCTAACCCTAACCCTAAATGATGGCAGGTGGCTATGCATAGTGATTGGACAATTAACCAGATCTAGGTTGCCGTGACGCACACAAAGCAGACCACGCCGCCGTCTGACATGAGAAAGAATTTTATTATAGTGGAGGAGTGAGAAGCAGGGCCACCCAGTGGACCAGAACAGCCAGTGAGCTGTGCAAAGTGCAGAGTTTTTAAGGCTTTTTTTTCTGGGGAGAGTGTTTACGGCTGGAACTTCTGTTGTAGCTGACCAGCAGAACCTCTGGTCCCTGTGGTCTTTGCAGTCTGGCCCGTCTAGGGAGGTGAGCAAGGTAAGGGCAGGGGTGGCCTTCACGGTCAGGCCCATCCTGGGAGGTTGAGGCTGTATTTTTCTCTCTTGCAAAGGGCGGGGAGGAGCGCCAGAGCAATTGGGTGACTTATCACATAGGGGACAGGGCAACAAGGAAAGGCTGAGAAAGCTCAAGGAGTCAAGAGTCCTACATGTGTGCTCAGGCCACCAGACGGTGGGTGGCCTTTTACATCTAACCAAGGAGACCAGAATCTA
This sequence comes from Dinomys branickii, assembly GCA_004027595.1. Lineage (NCBI taxonomy): Eukaryota > Metazoa > Chordata > Mammalia > Rodentia > Dinomyidae > Dinomys > Dinomys branickii. The sequence continues at coordinate 58,294 of PVLD010000253.1, read as the reverse complement.
ACCAACCGGGAAAACGAGGCTTCCGTGGATGTTAAACAGTAAGTAACTAGTTTGGTCTTTCAAAAAAAGTTGTGTGATCCATGCCATGGAAGATGCTTTGAAAGAAGGACAGTTATCATTCTCAACCTAAGGGAAACATGGCAAGGCTTGCATTAAGAAGTAGTCACAATGAGTAAAAGATACTAGGTGCGAGAGGAACAAGGGAAGAGGAGAAACCCAGGATGAGTCCTGTCTTAGTTACTTTTCTCATTGCTGAGACAAAATACACAACACCCAGAGTTCAAGGTGGAAAGGGTTATTTGACTCACAGTTTATAGGTGTCTCAGTCCCTAATCAGCTGGCTCCAACCCAGGGCAGCACATGGCCCACTGGCACTGCAGAGAAGAAACAGTTCGTGGCAGGTAGAAGGGAGCAAAGCAAGCAAGAGACAAGACAAGCTTCTTTATATCCCTTATATTGAATCCAGGCTACCAGGCTTAGGGCGGTGCCAGGCGATCAGTGGACTGACTTAATAATCACCCACCCTAATTCTAGATTGTACCGTGACCCCATCTATCTCGGTTACTTTTCTCTCATTGCTGAGACAAAATACCCAACACCCAAAATGGAGGAAGGAAAGGTTTATTTAGCTCACAGTTTCTGGAGGTTTCAGTCCATACTTGGCTGGTTCTGAGGCAGAATGGTACAGGGCAGAGGGCAAATGTTCATGGCAGCAGAGCACAGCAAAAGTAACCAAAGCAAAAAGGGAAGAATGGCTGCAAGAAGCCTCTTTCCCTCCCTTACATTGTAAACAGCCTACCCCCACCCAGAGGGCGTGTAGCTCTCACACAGTCTCCATGCCCTCCTCTTCCACAGGCTCAGGATGTGTACAAAGTAAGCACCCCAGCTTCCTGCTGAGTCACTCGGCCAAACCTCTAGACTCCCCAAGTTGACACAATGTATCAACCATAACACCCTCTCACATTGTAGATTAAGCCATGCGGAGAGGAGCCCCATGTCCACCCGAGGCTTTGTCGGGACATCCAGAAACAAGCACGCAAATCATAACCAGTCTTTGTTTTTGGTGTGACTTGTTGTTGGCTGATCCTACTTATCAAAGGACTTGACTCACAATTCAGTGGTCTATATACAATATATCTATTGAAAAAGTTAGAGTTAAGCATTAAGAATAAAGTGAGACACCGAGTCTTCAAGAACAGGACTGCACTGCCCTTGGTGGAGACTCAGCTGAGCACCCCACTCCTCCTGAGAGGTTCTGTGCCACTTCCTGCAGTCCCTATGGTAACATTACTTTTGCTTTGCACTGTTCTTCTCTTACTCCTCTTCCTTTCTATGTTGGAGAGAGAGACAAGTCCGGCAAGGATGAACCTGGTGATCCCCAGAGCCCAGAAGCACCAGACATAACACATACATTATCCTACTGTAATATAGTGCTTCCAGAAGTAAAAATATCAATGTTCCTGAAAATTTGCATATTATCAAGCCTTTATTTTTTATTTTCTTCATTTCTTACTATGTCAAATTTACAGAAGCTTGTGATGATGGATTATATATTTTTGCTTTGTTTCACTTTTAATTTTACTTTGCCTGATAATATCTTGCTAATTTTTGTTCGTATTTGCCTAGAATATCTTTGCTTGTGAGTTTTGTTTATATTTTTTCCTTATCACTTTAAATATACTCTTTTACTTTGGGGTGCTGGGCATTGAGCTCAGGGCTGTGTATGTGGCAAGCAGGCATACCCTCACTGAGCTAAACATACTACCAGCCCTGAAAACACCTGTTATAAACAATATGACCGCAAATGGTATAGGAAGGTCATTCAGTCAGTTCATTTGTACTGCAATAAAATATAGTTGCTTTAATGCTTTATGACGACTTTTATGACGACATTTTTCTTACTCTCAATGGTTTTGTTCGAATTCTTTTGCCTACCTAATCCCATAACTCTCTACCAACTTCTCGGTTTCTATCTTAAATCATTTAAAATATTTTAGTCTCAAACCACTATGACGTTTTTGTTTAAGTATTATTCATTGTTGTCAAAGATCTTACCATGTGTTTTAAGCATGTGTAGAAATGATAGTGCTATTGCGGATGGGACTTCTGGTTTTCTACTGGAGCTATGTGTTAGTATTTTCCCTAATTTTATCTAAAGTATCAATGATCCCAGTTCAAATTCTTCATCTCTTGGCCTTCCTGACAATAGAAATTGTTGGCTAAAGTTTCCAGCAAAGCTACTGAAGAGAAGAAAAGGCAGATGTCACATATCTTCTTTTCTCTCTCTCTCTCGTGTATATATTTATATATACGCATAAAATTTGGGCATCAGAAATGTAGCTTTAGCAACCACCTTGCTTACGAACGTCTTGCAAATGAACCTTCTCCAACAATAAGGTGCAGAAACGCAGGAGCTTCACAGCATGCAGACTGAGACACGTATACCCCAAGCCCTAGGCCTCTCTGGACCACAAGAGAAACACAAGTAAACTTTACTTTCCTTAAACAACTCACTTGAATTTTCTGTTTTCTACAACTATTGCCAGTCGTATCTCATAAATGGTCGATTTTGACTGGGCCTTACAAACACACTTGCTGCCCAACCCATGGATGCCGTTTTCCTCGACTCCACTTTGTTGTTTCACTTTGTCACTTTATTTTGAAGAACTTTAAAAGTGTCTTCTTTGGAAGTACTCTCTTTGACTCCTTACATGTCCTGAAAGGTCACCATTTGGTTGGCACATTCTGGATCTGGAAGCCACAGATACCTGACTTTTCTTCCTACCCAGATGCAGAATCCAGAATGCAAGAAAAGACTGAGGGTGCTGAAGTTGAGGTTCTAGCAGGATGCTACAAATATCAACTCTCTTCAAGGTGTCCTCTGGGAAATCAGCAATCCGGTGGGAGCTGCAACCCTAAAGAGCTTCTAGGCCTTGGACCTGGAACAAGTTTTAACATCAGACACCCTGGATGTGTATAATAGGAGAAAATGTGGCCTGCTTTTCTCTTATTTTCAGTAAACACCCCTTACCCACATACTCACTAACATAGAGAGAGAGGAGAGAGAGAACCCTCATACAACATACTTGCGTGGCAAGGCCAGCTGTAGCTAAGGAGTATCTTGCAGAACAGGCTACTGTGGGGCAGTTGATGGCAGATTCTTGACTCTAAGATTCACAAGTTGGCAGCCACAAGATACCCAAGGCAGCATTGCCAGAGGATGGAAACCACTGGTTGGACAAGAGTAGGGCCATAGCTCAAGGACTGAACTTCCATAGGTGACCATGATTCAACCTCTCCTAACTGCGGAAGAAATGACAGCAGTGAACCGGGGGAGGGCAGATTTGCAAGTTTGTTTAATGTACCTAGTGCTCTTGGCCACTGGAGCGCCAGTTCTGTTTAAGTGGGTGATGGCTGGGAGCCATTGTAAATATAGTTAAGTGTTAATGTGATCTCTTTTATTCCCCAAATCTTCACCTAGAAATTAAATCTACTGTTTATTTTCCAACCTAATTGCCACCACCTTGGTTTAGATCCAAATTATGTTCCTTGAGAATAAGTGCTTCTGTAAAAGCCTACCTGAGATCTGAACTAAACTATCTAGAGAGGTATTCATACACTTTCCACAGCACAAATTTAACCTTGTCACTTCTCTTGATCAAATTCCTGAATTAGTCCCAATTATATAACACAAGTTTCCCATTTCCTCGAATATCACAGAATGCTTTTTAGTATCTAGCCCTTCCTACCCATTCAGGACCTGTTTTCCAATGGTGTGCAGGGCCCAGAGCATGGAGTTGCCCTATGTCCTGTCCCACTGTAGATAGGCCCTGCTCTCCTGGCTGGCTTTCCTCAAGTGTGCCTGCAGACTCCAGCCAAGGCTTGGCAAAGTCACCTGGAACTAGCAAGAGCCAGAAATGTTACCCGTTTCATCTGTGACACCCAACCTTGACTTCAAAACTTTGCTTAAATTCTTCTTCACGTTAGTTAAAAATGGGCAGGAAGTTGTTCTTTTTAATTTGTATATCCCTTCCTAGCAAAGAATTTAGGCAAATGGCGAACATTCACGTTTTTCTCTTTTAGGAACATCTCATGTTGTTCCTAGCACTTTTGGAAGTTAAATAAAGTACAGCACTGGAGAGGCAGCTCTTCACTTGCTGGTTTAATCGGTAAAATTTATTGAAGGTCTACATCTTATGAAGCAAGGTTCAAGGTCCCAGAGCTGGCAGAAGCTTTTGAGTAGACCATATTCAAATTTTTAAAATAATTTGTGTCCTAGTAGTAAAGAAAATGCCCAGATTCACAATGAATTGAGAAGACTGCTACTACAGGGTCCTTGAATATCTAGGAAATTACTGAATTAATAACTCTGAGAAGACAATTATTTATACTTAAAAGTGTTTACTTTTTGAATCTTAAGAAAGTATAAGATGTTCAACCAGATTTGAAAACCATTACTAGGAAAAGAACAAAATGAACCTGACATGTAAACAGCTCCCAGTTCCTAGAGGCCATTTTGATTAAATGGCTCCAGTGCAGCACCATGGTGCGCAGGTGCAAATCCCATCTGGGCATTCAGACGTGCATGCGAAGTGCGGACGTTCCCTCTTCCGCCATGGCTGGGAAGAAAGAGCTTACTTGGTCTCCTGGGAAATCTGGAGGCAGGACAAATGTATGCAGGGAAGGAGACTGGAACCCAACATCTACATTTCTTTCATCCATATTTTTAAACTTCAAATTAGGTTAGTAATGTTTTAAAAAATCATATGTATGTAAATGTATCTGTAGCTATTTTTTAGTTTTTGTTAACATTCAACTCTTTAAATTTTCCTAAATACTTTTGTTTTTATGCTAACCGGTTTTATTTATTTATTTGTTCCAAGAATTATTTTTATACCAAATACAGTTTTTAAAGGTTACATGCCTGGAAATACAGATAAATAGAGAAAGAAGATGAAAATAAAGGGAAACCAGAAGGGAGATTAGCAAATACAATGTTGGCCATGACGTTTTGTATACTTGGGATTGGTGAGGTTACAGATCTGCTTCTAAATCTTTCCAGCAAGCAATTAGAAGATTAAGCAGTTTTTAAAAATAGGACATTGTGCAATATTCTTAAGATAAAAGAAGGAAAAATACATGATATTCTTGGTACAAAGTCCAGGCAGAAATATCCTTTCTTTACTTCTTTTATAGGTCTTTGGAATGTCATAAGCAATGTCTGCATCTTTTAAGAAAAAATACTATCGTGTTTTTAGAACTCTTTGCTGGACTGCTTCTCCAGATTCTCATCATACTGAAGTGTACATGTACACACACAAATACACACAATTGTAATAGGAGGACACAGCTTTAACTGGAGTTAAACTAAGGATGGATTTTAAACTAGGTGGCAACAAAAAAAAAGATTGCTTAATACTACAGAGAAGTCTCCAAAGATTTTATTTCCTGTCACAGGTTTTGATACCTTAATTCGGTATGTACCTTTCACTCCCAATTAGTTTATGAAGAGTCATTTGGAAGACTATCCATAAATAAGTCCAAAATGATACCATCTGCTATGGTAGTAAGAGGTTGTCTCTTAGCTCATAACTTTTTAAACATCAGATATTGTCAGTTGAAAATACATATCAATTTTATTCACTGAGAATATCAGTGAATCCTGGTGGTAAGACCATGGGATGTAGCTATGTTACCAGGAAAAAATGGAGTCAGATACTGTATGTAAGATTTTCTGAAATGGGATTATACTAACATTTCTGAACATTAGAAAGCCAAACAAGGACAGTGGTTTGAATGAAATGCTGCCACTTTAATGACGTAGTTGCCAGAAAGGCCCATAGATAACATATATCCTCATCAACATAAAATATAGTCTCAACCAACAAATGAATGTCTGACACCTAGAGCTTCAGGTGATGAGTAGGATGAAATTCAAGTTTAGACGGGGTAGATTAGAACCTCAAGTTTCATCTCAGACCAAGGTAAGCAATATACTTGCAGTGGTGGTCAAGAAACCTGAGTTTTAAACAAGAATCTTAGGGAATATTGAAGCAAATTTGGATTGGCAGTCCCTACGAGAAAGACTGTCCATACTAATTTTAACCAGAAAACAAGCTGTAGTCAAAGAAACTGGCCCACTAAGTCACGAATAGAATCCCCAACTTTAAGTAGCACTACCTTGATGTGCCCTTCTCCCTGAAATACAAACACCAAAATGACTGGATGATGTGCCTTGCTGGATGGATACAGTAGCTAAAATCTTGCAGCAGGGTCAGCAAGTTGTACAAACATTGACAATATATGAACTGACCTAGATAAAGCTATACAAAGTAATCATGTTTGTTTAAAGCATGTTACCTACCTAAACCTTTTAAAAAAAAAGTAACAGTAGTAGTTAGCTGTTTTAGGGTCTGAGTCTGGACATTCTTAGTTGCCAGCTGATCTTGCTGTAGTTATATAAAATATTAACTGTCTCTGAAACAGGGCAAAGGATCCTAAATTCATCAGGTTTCAATATTGACCCAAACAAAAATTTTGAGTTGTTTAATACAATAGGATGACCTTATTAATGTTTACCCCATCAGAAAATCTGTTTAAGAAATGTCTCCCCAGATGATGGCTCCTACGAAAACAGCAAGCTTCATAACCAGTATCTGCATCAGCAGCTGGCCTTCTCTGAGCTGTGCCCATTAGGGGGACAAGGACATGGGCTCAGGGTCTTAAACAAGTTGCAGGTTAGAAGCTCATTCTAACCTGAATTTAATCTGTGGGTGAGTATGAGCATGACAGACTCTTCCACTAGAACACGCCAAATGCTGCTAATTCTTGGAATAGAGATTTCTGCTCGTGGATTGAGGATATTTTCTTCCTCAATCTTCTCAGCCAAGTCTTACTTCATTTCAACTATGTACAAAATAAGGCGTAAAAAGAACATAATTTAGGAATAAGGAGGCAATGAAGAGGGGTCCCTCTTTCAACGGCAGAACAGAACAACCTGAGGTCATCATCCGACATCCAGTGTTCAGATTCCTTTGGGCAAGCCAAGCAAAACATCTTACCATGGTATCTCATGAGGGGCTCTTAAGAATATAGGTGCAAGAAAGAATACAAATTTGGGGGGCAGGGGTTATTTTTGTTTTAAGAATACAAATTTTGTAGGGAGAATTAATGGAGTCAATTCTTTAAAGTTACAATGTATGACAGAGCATACAAAGAAATTTCCACTCAAAGAATATTCAAAGAATACAAAAATAATGGTTCAATCATCCAATGAATAATCACGTGAAGAGGAGTTATGCTGCCTGTTCAAGTCACTGGAGTACTGTGAGATAATTTCTACTGTTACTGTGTTCTCAAGAGAAGGCCCAAAACCACAAGAGTTACAAAGGATTTACAACGGCATGGCAGCTGCAGGTAGGTTTATCATATATAAAAATGAATGAAGAAATTATTAACAGCTAATATAGAGCCAATGAAATTCCTATTCCTGTCCCCAAGCATACCTAGTTAAAAGTGAACATTGCACAATACAAGTAAGGGTCAGAGCGGCTTGGGAGGTCCGATTCAAGCAGATTTGTACGGGCTGAAAAGAATTTGTAAATAATAAAGTCATTTGCCTGAAGAGCTTCTAAAGTGGAAGCAAAATGATGGTAGCAGACATGGGATGGAGAGAGAGATGTACCTAATGCCATGCCCAGCTTCCCACCTGGAGTGCAGGCCTCAGCGGGGGCTGGGCAGGGCTCACTGTGAGTCTGGCCTCCTGACTCCTGGAGACTTTGGTGCCTGGCTGGGACTGCTTCTCCTCAGAGCTCCAGAAGCAGACTCTCTGTTGTTCGAAGACTTGTGGAGAACAACGTGGACGACTCTCCTTGAAAGAAGAACAATTATCTCCATTTTGGCTGAACCTGGCCCTATTTCCATATACTAATATGCACAGAGCTGGCTAGGATTTTTCCTTCAGCTGGCTTTAAGCAATGCAAATTGGTGCAGCCCAGGTGCTGATGTGTAATCTTGGAAGTAAGGTTGCATGTCAGTGTTACCCTACCCTGTAGCTCCCAGAGAACATGTGTGAGTCAGACGGGAGGGAGAACCATGCTCCATGAAGTCTGCTGGGATCGAGCCTCTGAGATAAGAGGCTGTGACTGACTTCCCAGGGCATAAAAAATTACACATCAGAGCTGAAGCACTGACCACAAAACATTAGATACTGCCTCACTTCTGTTATGCAGATTACTCCTTCTGCATTTCCCTCTCTCTGCATAGTGCAGAGGTATTTCAGGCCTCCTACCTGGCCTGGCTCCCAACACTTACTTCCCACCACTCTCACAGTCACTCTTCCTCAGGCCTCTCCGTTCTTTATGACTTCAGAAAACTTGGCTTGAGCCCTTGGTCCAGGCCTTTGTTTTAGTTAGCTATCATGGTAGCTGGGCTTAGGTTCCCCTTGGCTACTCACCATGTTGGATATATTATTGTGTCTTTATTCATGCCTTGAGTTGCACTGAGAGTGGCAGATTGTAATTAACTCAATAGAATTCTGATAACTTTTCCATGGGGTTACAAATACAAACTTCCTGCAGTGCAGCGAGGACCAGGACGGATGTGCTCTTCATCGTTTGAAACGAGCAGTGCCTAGTGAGGAGTGCAGTGTTGTCCTTCTCTCTGGATAATGAAGGAAGTGGGTCCAGAATGGAACGGGTCTCAAAACCCTGTTATTCTTAGGTTATTGCCATGGCATTTTGGAGGAGATGGACACTTTATAGGCCTGTCCTTTCCACTTCTCCCAAATTGCAATAACTGTATGAGGGCAAGTAAAAGTAAACCTAACAAAAATTTTTACAAAAACAGGAAGAAAAAGAATTTCTTTGGCAAATGTCTTTTTAGATTAGCAGAAAAATGGGATTTGGCTACTTATAAAGAATGAGGGAAACTAGTTTGTCAAAATAAAAGAAACAATTTTAGGGAAATAATGAATTAGATAAATGAAATCTTTCAAAGGATGACATACAAAATTAATATGCATTGTAGGATGTTCTGACTAATTCATTGTGTTTGCACAGCTGAGCACACAGTGTACAAGTGCTGTGTACTTTCTGTGTGTTTTAGTAATAGTCTACTATGATCATTTTCACATTCCATAACGGATCTTCTGCATGATCTAGACACAGCTTTCTAAGGAAGCTCTCCCTTTAGACTGAAGTCTGCACCATGTGAAAGGGGCACTGCTTCCTCTCTGAGGCTGTCCTCATTGTCACACTGACAGCAAATCCAGCTTTGTGGGGCGGGACACTGTCAGATATCCCTGATCCAGCCACATTTCATGCATACCATTCTTCCTTGGTAACTAACGTACTGCCTTAAACGTGTCGACATTTATTAGAAGTGTAGTATGTAATTTTTTTCTGCTACTGCATCAGAGTAAACCTACGAAAAGGAGTAAAAACAGGGCTCTGAAGGTGCCTCAGCCACCTCCTGGAACCCAGGCTGGCTCTGGATTTGCGCCCTGGGACATCCCAGCAGGTGGAGGCTGCTGGGGCCTTGCACAGGGAGAATGCAGCTGGAACCCACCCACTGATAGAACATTCTGGAAAAGACATAAACAACTTTGAAAACCTGGGGAAGGTGCTCATTTGGGGATGCAAACTGTGATTTCTAAACTCTCTCCTTGAGCTCAGCTGCCTTTGTTCTCAGATTTTCCTCCTGCCATCCTGGTCCTGATGAATCCCAGCCAGACACTGCGGCAGGTCTGGGGAGAGCTGGGGACAGGGCACTGCCCGCAGGCGGGCTGTGCAGGACAGACCTCGACACTGGGAAGCCCGGGAAGCAGGAGCCCCGCCCAGGACCCGCTGCGGGGAGACAGGCTGCTCCGCGGTGGAGGCCTCTCAGGGGGGCCTGCCCTAGCCAGAGCTTGTCCTTCTGCAACCCTGCCACCTGGGAAGCCGCCCTGCCTGCTCCAGACACGTGTGGTTAGGGGCTGAGTATCACCTTGCATGATCGGTTTATCTTTGGTAAGTGTTAGAAAAACAAATACTGAGAATTAATTTTTAAAATTAAAATCCTTGGCAATTGATTCTTTATCAGAACTATCAAGGTGAAAGAAAAGCAGAAAGTATATATTTTAAAAATTCACCTTTAAACTTAAAATAGCCATATATAATGGCCTAGAAAATACTGATGTAAATGCAATACATTTACATAATGTCATAATAAATTGAAAATAATGAGATCATTTCTGTGTGTCAAGGCAGATTAAATCCTTCAGATACGTGATTCAAAATTTAATGGCATACAAATGTGGTTTTACATGACTTCTATGAAATATGTGTGTTAATCTTCACCTTTAGTATAGTACCTATTCTTGGAAACAATATTAAAAATCATTTATGTCATGATTACCCATGATTATATAAACTTATAGGGAAAAATATACTGGTCATAAGGATGGCACCAGAAGGCTTAATCCAATCCCTAACCGATGATTTGACACTGATTATGAGCAAATATCAAACTTATCTAATCAACAACAAGGAGATTTTTTATGTAATAGAGAGAGGAGTGTGAATGTAATTACGGAAGTCTCAATACGCTTTTTACTTAAAACCACATAATGAACATCTTTCACAGTGGCGGATGTGTAATCACATTGGATTTGGTGAGAGATGTTTTCATGAAGACACGGTACAAACTAGACGCAAACATCTTTAAAGATAGTGGTTGAATTATTGACATGATGTTACATACATGAACTACAACAGTTATAAAAGCACATCTCATGAGAAACATAAAAGACATCCAAATTCCAAGGCGGATAGAGAAAATTTAAAGAATGGAAATACGTGGCCAGTTGGGGGAGTCTTTTACACCCCCCCCCCACTTCAGTAACAGTGGTCATGTAAAACACAACTCCCTGCAGACTTTGAGAGAGAGAGCTAATAGTGGTTTCATGCTAGTGCACCTTGTTTTCTGTGCTGTATAAGGTAGCAGAATAGACTTCAATGAAGAATATTTTCCCTGTTTATATACTGGCTCTAAAAATTCTATTACTTTTCTCCATGCAATTTGAGAACTAGTTTATTATCTAATGGAATTTACTTTTTGTTTGACTTGTAACTTATAGGAAGTAGAAAAGTCATCTGTTGTAAAATTAACTTCCATTGAAAAGCTTTCTAAATTGTGACAATGAGCCAGATTTTTTGAAATGCAGTTATTACTACTATGATTTGCATCAAGTTCAAAACATGATATTATACTACATAAAAATAGTAATTCAGGCCAGGGATATAGCTCAGCAGCACATCACCTGCCTGGCAAGTGAAGGGTCAGGGGTTCGATTCCCAGTAACCTCCCTCGCCAATAGTAATAACCTTCCTCACACTTTGAGTCAATAAACAGCCTTGGGACTTTGCCCTTCTGATTTAGATTTAAGCTTATTTAGGCTAAACTTTGTTAGTGTGTTTACCTTAATCTTCATGGAAACAATGTACACTTGAGTGAATTCAATATCATCGAGCCTAATACTTTTGAAATTAACTCACAAATAATTTATAACAGGTTGTAATACCCAAGAAATTATCTAAGTTTTGGGGAAATTAAAAGGTTGTTTTGCATAAACTGAGAGTAATTCTTTCACCAAGAATGAATGGATTCAAGTATCAAGGTCTTCATGTCTTTGAAGAAATCCAGAAATCATGAAGTTCAAATCTGTTCTGTATTTGGTAACATTGTTATTCATCCTGATTGATAACACAGTTTCAGTGACATTGATAAGTGAAATCTTTGAGTATAACAGGAAAGAGAAAACACATTCAGTGTTAAGAATAAAACAGTCCCAACAAACACCTTTCTCCTGTGTCATTAGCACACCATGAGGTAAATAGTTGATTCTTTTTTCTCCATAACTTTGGCAGGGTTGAGGAATGTCTGTTTCTTTACCACTTGTTCTATTAAAGTAATCATACTAACTCCTTGCCTCGTAAAAGGATTCCTGGGTACACATGCTGAGAAATAAATACATGGTCTGTTATTCCATTCCCAACACTTCTTTTAAGTACAGGCTTTATTTTGTATTTTCTGTCCACACAGTGATCATTTTTAGAAACCATCTGCCTCCACAAACCTTGCAATGTAGTAACCAGGTTGGGATTTGAAAGTTGTAGTCACACGCTCAGGTCCTCTGGGGTACTATAAAGCACACATCTTCTTTCACAGGGCACGTGCAACACTGAGGCTTTGTTGTGTAAAACATTATCTCTCTGAGTGAGATGCTGTGAATGAGATTGAAGGGAGACGCTCGGCCTCTTCCTTCAGGCCTCAGCCCAGGTGACAGCTGTGACAACGGTAGCCCCTGCCACAGACACCTGCTCAGTAAAAGACTTTATTTCACACGGGCTGATAAGCCAATGCCTGGCAGTGTCTTTCAGAGACCAGTGGTTTTCAAATTCCAAAGTGCTTCAGAGTCACCCATGGGGCTTGATGACAGGCAGGGTCCCTGGGCACCACCCCAATGGCGTCTGGTTCAGCAGGCTTGGATCAGGGCAGAAATTTGAATGCTTCATAAGTTCCCAGGAGATGTTAATGCTGAGTTCAGAAACCACATACTGTGAATCACTGATTCAGTGCAAAAGAATCCTTACTTCAGATCTGTCACACAGATGTGACCTGACTTTTACTCACTCCCAGTCTCTCTGTCTCTCCTTCCCTCTCTCTCCTTCTGCTCTTTTAAATGATAAGGACAGTTCTTTTGACATCTAAAATATTCACTCTTACTCTGAGCTATTATTTTAATAAAATGCTTTTTAAAGTTATCTTCCAGCTAATTAAAGTGGTAACTTTCATCGTGATGTGAAAACCACAACTCTTCTTTTATGAAGAATAAATTCTCAAATGCACAAAGGGGAGAAAGCAGAGATTTAGAATACACTGCTTTCAGTAGCACAGTGCTGAGATTTACCAATATAATTTCAATAAACCTCATACAAGAGAGCTTGGCTTTGAGAAGTAAAAGGCACAAGGTAATGAAATCCTAAATTCTATGATTAGAAAACAAGTTGTGGATAACTTGACTGTGTTATTTTTCTCTGAAATAATTACATGGGAAAACAACAAGAAGATCACAAGATATTAATTCTGTTCTAAGAAAGTTTTTCTGCAGAGGTCCCTAGCTCCTTTGTGTACAATCAGAACACCTGCTGCTCTGCTCCAGATGAAGACCATGACTCCACGATCACTTATTTTACACTTAAGTATTCGTTTCAAAAGAATTTTGCAAAAGAATAACTTGAAACACACAGTGCTTTGGGGGCCAAAGCTCCCATTTACACAAAATATGCTGCATTTCTTTCATTTGGGTGTGAGTTAACAGCAAACCCCTCTCAAACCCCCTAGCTCAGAGTCCCAGGCTGCAGAGGGCTTCCCAGGGTCAGAAACTGCTATCGCGTGGGGGGAAAGGGCGTTCGCGCTGCCCACGCTGCCCATGCTGGCGAGGGCCACGTCCTAGGCTGAGGCCCTGTCTGGGGATGCACAGGCATCGCCCAGAGCTTCTCCCTCACTGAGAAGAATGCCCAGCAGCCACAGCTCCCTGGAAAGCGGCCTCGCAAGCCCCCTTGTCCTCCCTGCCGTCTAGCACAGCAGCATATGCTTAACTTCATCCAGCAAGGCTGGCTGCCTCATTTGGTTGACTAGAAGAATAAAACAGGGTGATTTTGTCTTATTTTAGAATGTTAAAATTGTTCCCTGGAGCTGGAATTTCTTGTGTGTTAATAGTCATTACAGAATGTTTATTTTCATATAGCCCTACTGGTTGTATGTTGGACAAGATGTACTAGTGATGATCAAGTTAAAGACCTGAGAGCACTGAGCAAATGCCTGATAAAGTTAGTGGAAAATAAAGTTAAATAGTATTCACTTTATAAAGCTTTGGAAGATATCTCTTGCATTACCTCATTTGCGACTTAACGTACGAATATTCTCTCCGATGACCTTGTAGTATAGTCTTTCGTGACTTTTAATAAAAGTATTAAGTCAACTAAAATAAGTGTGCTGTTAATGGAGAGTTAGTAATTGCTACTTATTTTAGCAGCCAAAAGAAGACCGCTGCGTAATAGTGCGTGATTTTTAGCAACCAATTTGAATGTGTGAGGTTAAAATAATAATGAATTGAATTTAAAAAGAACTAAAAATATTCAAATACTTAATTGACACCAATTTTAATACATGAAGCTAAAAGGGAAATAGGCTGACGTAAGATCAGATGAAGGTTAAAGTTCTAACATGTTTAAGTCAAAAGTTGAGAGATGACTTTAAATGTGCATTTTATTTCCAAAGAGCAATATATTATTAAAAAAATGGATTGACAAGCATTCTAGCTTCAGACCATTAGGATAATAAAATTCTGTATACAGAGCTTTAAAAAAAGAATAGCTTGACTCGGGTACCATTGGCACAGGGACGGAGAGTCTACCAGCTGGGCCTCGGCCCAGCCCCGTTGGCCTCGGGGAGTGCACCTATGCTGGTGAGGACGACCTGCTCTGACAGCTTGCACACGTTGTCAAAGGTGCTGATCTGCGTGCTCAGGGACTTGCGGCTCTCTGTGCTGGTCCTGCCCCGTGTGAGCCGATCATCCTGGCGATGGTGAACTCCCAAGCAACAGCAAGAAAACGCTGCCTTAAATTCCTCCCGAAATTTTCCTGGCAAGCCAGAGAGAATGGAAGGAAAAAAGGGTTGTGTGTGAATGTTTCAGCAAATAGTGCATATGGTAAAAGAGATTCACTTCCTGCAGCCAAAGTAACAATGTGGTGTAATATTTTGCAAAGATGGAGCAAATGGGAAACGGAAGTTAAGTTTATTGGAAGCCTGGTAAATTCCTGAAACAATGAGACTATTTCATGAAATTATGAACCTGACATTCACATCTGATGTTTGCAGCATGTTTCATTCCTTTTTAGTCCACCCTCATGTATTAAGTGTATGTCCTAATGTTCTATCTATAGGCTATCATAAAAATGGTCATTCATAGAAGCAGCCCCAGGGACCCACAACTTCAAAAATAATGAAGCCTGAATATACTTTGCATATGTATACTACATAGCTAAATACCCTACACTGTATTCTCAGGAAATCGGCTCAAAGAGTTTGACAAAATAGACAGAAAAAATATATTAAAACATTTCTCAAAGTTCTAGTTTCATATTGTACATAAAGCAGAGTACAAAAGAAAAACAACTGAAAGAAGAAAAAACGAGAGGTGTTCCTTGTCTTCACCTTACTCGGAGGTGACTGGAGAATTATGAAAATGAAGCAGTCGCCCTCATTTGAGCGAATGCTCTCGCTTCGCCTCTCCGGGCCTCAGCTGCCCCTGCGGTTAAGCGGGCGCAAGGACAGCACGCAGGCTCCAGGGCCCGGGAGGACGGGAGGACGGAGGGAGGCCCACGCAGCCCGCAGGGCCCCTCAGCTGGCCGCCGGCTCACTCGGCGCCCTGCCGGTCCTAGTGCTCGGGCTTGGTCTTTCGCTTCTGTTGCACGTTTCCCTATGACGTCCCGGTAGGTTTGGCCTGCTTGGTGCTGGGCTTGGTGAGACTAAGCGATCTTTGGAAATGAAGTTCATCCTTTTTTGTGTGTCAGCCATTTAGGTAATTTTAAATTTATTTTTAACTAATATACAAAATGAAATTTTTCAATATGTGTATACATTGTGCAATATTTAAATTAGGCTAAATACATCTATCTCTTCAAACATTTACTATGCACTATTTCTTTATGGTAGAACATTTCAAATCTTCTCCTCCAGCTCTTTGAAACTTACAGGACATACACGTTTTGTGTAGTTGCTCTATTGTACAATATCATACCAGAACTTCTTATTCCTAGCTCATTATAACTTAGTATCCTGAAAAATGGCTAAGTGGGTCCTTTTTCTAACCCAAAAGCCAAAGACAAAGTTAGAAGATGAATGTAAGTTATTAAGCATATAATAAAATGAAATGGTTATTCTTCCACATAAAATTACCATACATTTGGAAGTAAAAGTAAAGAAGTATCTGTCAAATAGCTTGGGAAGCCACAGGGCAAAGATGTAGCTACTTCAAACACAATTCTTAGTTATTTTCATGATCATGTCTGTTTAATAAACAGAGGGACCATAGATCTGACAGATTATGGCTGTGACTTGTGTATGCCATTAGCTAGTTATCTAAGAGTGATACTTGTGTTACCAGTGAGAAATTTTGACATAAACGCAAGGTCTGTAACCCAAAATTCTACAGCGGAATGAATACAAATGCATAAAACTTCTAAAAGTGGAAAAATTCAGTCTGTCTCAGTTAGGTTATATATTTTGGCAAAAGAATAACAACAAGGCAAAGGAGGTGAAGGTACTTTACACGCATGTGAATCACAAGTCTCAGGTATGACATGTGCTGCTCCTTCCTTACAATTATTTTAGCATTTTTGAGACAGGGTCTCACTATGCAGTTCAGGCTGGTCTCACGTTATAGCTGAGGCTGGCTTTGAACTCACAGCAATCCTCCTGCCTCAGCCTCCTAAGTGCTGGGATTATAGGCTTGCACCACCATGCCCTGCGCCTTCCTTAATTATAACTGTCCTATTTTAAAATTTATTTGAAATTGTAGGAGAAAAACTTACAGATAACCTCTCTGGTAGTCAGGTAACATATATTCACTTTGTAAATGAAGAAACTCTAGACAACTCATTCAGGAAAAGACAGGCCTCCAGCAGCCAAGCTCTTCCTGTGCATTAAGACAGTTCTATCTCTATTGTGAATGCGACCATTATGCATATTTAAAATACACCAATAAACGTCATTCATTAAAAAATGAAAGGGTTCCATATCTCCAGCTTGTTTCCTCTCTTCCGTGGTCAGGACTGTGATTTATAGAAAAAGTGAAAACTTACCACTGAGAAAATTGTAAATGATTGGGTTCACAGCACTGTTAGCGTACACCAGCCAGTGTGAGAACGTGAACCAGGCATACACGGTCTCTCTGTCCTCCGCATGTGTGAACATCCCAAACACCCTGCAAGGCAAGGTCAAAGTCAGAGAGGTTTGGACAGCGGCCTTCAAAGGACTGAAGCCAAAGGGAGCAGCGAGTCCGTCCCTCCCTGCAGGGGTTGCAGCGCAGGTCAGAGAGAACAGCTGTGCGCCTGGACTCAGTTACATGGTGCAACTAGTATTCAGAGGCACATCCAGCCAGACACAAAGGACTGTTCTCTCTCTGTCTCTCTGTCTCTGTCTGTCTCTCCTAGAAACAAAGCAATACTTAGTGTAGATAAGCATACAGACATTGAGAACCAAGTGTGTTGACACAGCCCTGTAATCCCAGCACTGGGGAGGCTGAAGCAAGAGGGTCACAAGTTGGAGCCCAGGTTGGGCAAAGTGGCAATCTCAGCAAAATCCTGTCTCAAAATAAAATTAAAGAGAAGGGGCCTAGAGATATAGCTCAGTGTGCAGGCCCTGCTTCAATCCACAAAGCAAAAACAAAAGCAAAAATCTGCTAAACTGTAGTCTTTAAGTACTTCTTCCATTTGTCATCGGTGTGGTGATCATAAAATGCATTTGGTCTTGCTGCACTTTGACTTGCAGGACTTCTTTATACTCAGAGAACTAGTTTTCTGCAGATAAGATTCTGCTAATTTCTTAAGATTCATGAGTTTTAGTTTTTCATGTAGTTTATTAAACTGTGAAAAATTTATTATCCTTGCAGGCTATTTTACGGTTTGATACCGTCTTAGAAATATCTCCTTTATCAAATTCTATTGACTAATCTACAGATGATAACTTTGCAACAGGTTCAGAAGTGAACGATTCTAACGCACTCCCTGCTGAAGGCTGCCATCAAAATTGTAACACATTCGTGTTTCCTTCTCAGTGGCAAAGCACAGGCCAGAAATGCAATCCTGGAACAAAGTGACACTCTGTGAGAGAGAAGGGGAGGAGGGGGAGGGAGGGAAGAGGGGAGGGGGAGGGAGATATTTTGAGCAAATGGAATTTACAGTATGCTCTAGACCACTACCTCAAAATCTTTGAAATATTGGACAAACCCAAACTGCTTTAAAGAAGTTGCTTTTGATTAATTAGACAAAAATGTAAGTTTTAAGGAAAAGAAGCCGATATTTTTTTCTTATGTAAGAAAGAAAATGTAAGTTAGATATGCAGGGACAAACTTAGAAATAAACATTTTGAAAAATACATATAGTAGTAAAGAAAAATAAAAACAAGATTATTTTCAAAAACTTATGTGGTGGAAAAGACAAGAATGCTAAAAAGCACTTGAAAACATTTTAAATTAAACTTGGATGTTTTCCGTAGGAAGCGATCTGTTTTTCTTCAATAGGAATGTACTTCAGATAGAAGAATAGGGTAAATATTAAATGTTCAGCTACAGGAGATTCAAATGCACAGACAAGACAGGGCAAATCTGTCTTGAAGAGGTAGATGTGTGTGTTGGAGGGAAGCGCGTCCAGTATCACAGCACGTTTGCTTAGAATCTCCTTAGGAGCAGATGACACCATCTAGTAAAGAGATCAGAATAAATTTATATGGTATTCCGGTATTCTTCTGAGCACAAAGTGGTGGGGGTTATGAAAAGTTATGGAAGACAAAATAATTTTCACTTTCTTGTGAGTTGGCAAATGGATCCAAACTACCAAAATCTGATACTGCAGATTATGACTGCAGCAAATAATACTTCTTAAAGAAAGTTCATTTTTCTATTTCTTCTCCATTAAAAAAGCCATTAAACAATCAAAATCAAGGGCCAACATGGGAAATCTTGCAGCTGGTTATACCGCCCTTCTCTTCCTCGAACTCCAGCCAATGGGCGTGGGACGGGGTATTGACTCAGAATGGGGAGATGGTGCGGAGCCCTTTGAGGTGAAGTCTGAGGTCTTTCATGAACAGAATTTATGTCACTGGCACGAGTCTTAAGTGGACAGTGTTGATTCTCGGTGAAGCCGGGTGGCGGCGGGGTCGCTGGGCACCATCTCTGCCCTGCTGCTCCTTGTGGCCATTATTTGAACCTTAAGAGCAGTGTTGAGTGTAATAAAGTATACGGTTCCCTTGCTGAAAAGTTTGGGGCTGCTTTTCATTAATATTCATAATAAAATCACTGAGCTAAAGAAATGGATTTTCTCTCCGATTTAAACATTCCGCACGCAAATACGTGTGTTGATTGCTTTTGGTTGTTCAGTGCTTAAAACAAAACACTCCTGTCTCAATTTTAACTTCAGAAATAGTTATTATTATTGCCTGTGAGTCTGAGAACAAAGTTTTGCAAATCCCACTTGTTCTCATCAAAAAACAAGCCAGCGCCCCTGGGTTTGCGGTTTGCATACGGCCTTTCCCTAGCCTGAGGCTGAGCGATGGCCGCCTCTGCCCCCACCGCCGGCCCCGCCCCGGCCCGCCCCGGCCCGCCCCGGCCCGCCCCGCCTCTGTTTCTTCAGCCCCATCAGCCCCGCCACATTAGCCCCGCCCCTGTCCCTTCAGCTTCACCCCATCAGCCCCGCCCCTACCCCTTCAGCCCTGCCCCTCCCGCCCCACGGCCCCGCCCCAGGGCGGGGGCCGGCGCGCTGCCGCCTCACCTCTTGAGCACGTTGAGCACGCTGATGGGCAGGTAGCAGAGCGCGAACACCAGCAGCACCACCATGAGCATGCGCGCCGTCTTCCTGCGCGCGCGCACCTGCTTCAGCTCCGCGGCTGGTGCGCTGGGACCCCGGGGCCGGGCGGGCTGCAACGCGCGCCAACGTGGGGCGGCGCCGGGGATCTGCCGGGAGAGCGGGGATCGGGCTGAGCCTGTGGCCGCGTGGGCGGGGCCGTGAGCTCGGTCCGAGGCCCCAGTCCGGTATCGGGCTGGACAGGGGCACGGAGGACGCGTCTCCTGCCCCGCGGGCGTGAGCGCGGACGCAGAGCACCGGGGAGCTCGGCGTCGCCGGACCGAGCCGCCGCCCGCTCGCGGGAGGCGGGAAACGCGGGGAAGCAGAGAACCTCTCGCGCGAGGCCGCCCCCTGCCGGGACCGCTCGGTGACGGCGAGGCCAAGTCTTCAGGTGCGAGAGGACCCCAGATCTCCACCCAAGGACAACTGGATTTCAAGGAAGGACTTTTAAGAAATAAAACATCTCTGTTACATAGTATTTGCACTTGTGGAGTTGAGACCCATCCTGCCTTTTACAGTGCACACGAAACATTGAAAGTGCCCTGTGGTCTTACATCAACCTTTCATATAGCTAGAATTTCTAAGAACAGTTACACAACGGTTACCTTACTATTTTCAAAATTATTTGATAGTAACAGGCAGTCCAGTCAAGTATAATATTTTCTTAATTATAAGCTCATGAAGATTAAGAGAGTTTAGTGAGCAAAACAATAAAATTCGGTGTGTGTAATTTTTAAAGAGGAAAATGTGGCAACGAACACTTCATGGGCCGTCTTAGTTCTGTTCAGATTGTTCAGATGTTGCTTTTTTCTCTGCTGCTTCCCCGACAGGTCCCGGTGTCCCTGACCTCGCAGAATGGACGGTACGTTTCTGTTGCATTCACACCCAGATCAAGTGTTAGGTAACCCCCAATTTGAGAATAGATTTTACTTTAGTAGCCGCACTGACGGAATAATATGATGCTCCCTTTCACCGTCTTCTTTCTTGAAGAAATGCAAGCATTGCTGATGTGAACTCGCCTTACACAGAAAACCTCCGATCAATCAGTTTCCCTCTAACTGTATGTCCTGTCGTGCACACTAACCATGCCAAATGATGGCGATCCAGCTTTTAGTTTGTTGGTTGCGGGAGACAGAGAAGCATTCCTCGCCTGTGACTCTGTTTCAGTTTTTTTTTTTTTTTTTTTAAGGCATGGTCTCACTAAGCAGTTCAGGCTGGCCTTGAGCTCACTTTGTAGCTCAGGCTGGTCTCGAAGTCGTAATGATCCTCCTGCCTCAGCTTCCCAAGTGCTGGAATTACAGGCATTCACCACCATGCCCGGCTCTCTGTTTTGAAACTGTAATTTTTTTTAAATAAGTGGAGAGAAACAAATGGACATTGGAAAGTTCCAGAAGAACCCTAGCATGAAAGCCCTGTGTCTGTTAAATGGTCTTGAACTGTTTTATAAATGACGCGTGGAGATCATCTAAACCTTTACAGCTCTGTTATTGTTTCCCTGGACAGAACCAATAGCTTGCATCTGATGATTTCTGCAACTGTCAGAAACAGTTCTCATAAACAGGAACTGCCACGGGAGAGTAGTCATGGCCCCTCAGCCAGGAAGAAACAAAAACAAACACAAAAACACAAAAAGTGAAACAGTGATGCTCCTTTTAGAAGAAAACCGACATAAGGAAGGGCAGAGCTGCTCGGTCCTGCAATTCAGTTTGAGGCACGCAGACTTCTCCGTGATAAACTGTCCAGAGACACTGAGAATCCAGACAAGCAGCGCAAAACTAAACAGGAGTCACTTAAACTAGTTGAGCTTCAGGAATTATGCATAGATTTGAGTAATCCTTAGTGCATCTGTACAGATTACTGTAAATCTCATTTTACAGGTCAATCAAACAGATACTGAGGATTAAATAAAACATCCAAGCCCACAACTTCAGTACCTATGAAGCCAGAGTCTACACTCTGGTTTGTTCAATTTCACAGTTCATCTCTTTCTGCTTTGATGCACAGTTCCTATTTGTAAACTTAATCCCAAAGTGATATGAGAGTCGTCCAATTTTTCAATACACACCTAGTAACAAAAAATAGTGATAACAATAAAAATGGCTTTGAAGGATCATTCCTGGGAGGTTTTGTGGGAAAGTTTCCTCCTACCACGTCATTAAGGGCTTAATGGTCTTTGCCTGTGGAAAGTATATACACAAACACACCATGTTGACTGTGCTATTATAAATGAACTTTATAAATCATCCTGACCTAGATGTCATCAAAAAGGCAATACCAATATCCAGAATCTGAAATGTCACACAGGTGATGGTCCTTGGAACCACTGTACTGTAAAAAGCACTTGTGACCAGAATGAAGTAACAAGAAAAGGGAAAACATGCCACAGACGTTAAAAATGGAATGAGAGACTATTAGGGATCACCAGTGCTTTCCAACTTACATGAACTGGACAAACTTACTTGAAAGACAATCATACCATAATTAATAGCAGACAATACTTTAAACCCGGCTACAAAAAAAGTCCAGGTCCAGGTCCAGATAAGTTCATGGATGAATACAATCAAACAATGTCAAATAAATAATATGAACCTTTTGGATACTCTTTATAAATATTTGTAGAAAACATAATACTTTACAGCAAATTTTATGAGGTTTAAGTTGCCTTGGTAATCAAAGAAACAACAACAAAAATACCTAATATCTTTCATAACCAGCAATAAAAATCTCCTTAAAAATATGTCATCAAGTCAAAGTCAACAGTATGTTGTAGAATAATATAGCTTGCCCATTAGAATTTTGCAAGCAATGCAACTGAGGCTTAACATTGAAAAATCAACTAATATAATTTAATACATAAACAATATAAAAGAAAAAAATATTGCAAGAGATAAAGGAAAAGCATTTGAAAAAGTCAACACCCACTCATTATTTTAAAATAACACTCAGTGAACTAATAATGGAGAAATATCTGGATTAGATAAAAAGCATCTGTAAAAGGCTTTTCACTATGATCTTACCAAATGGAGAAAAATGATTAATTTTTTTCTCAGATTTGGAAGAAGGTAATAAAATCTTCTCTTACCAATTGTATGCAACATTGTACTAGAGTATAAGAAGAAAATGAAAGTAAGTAAAAGGTATATATGGAGTCTATTGAGAAGAAAGTATTACACAGAAAACCCTAGGAATTGATAACAAGTAGAATTAAAATGACTTTAGCAATGTAGAGGACACAAACTCAATAAACAAAAATCAATTGCATTTCTATATACTAGTAATAAAAATGGAGAGTTAAACTGCAAAATAGAAATTTTAGCAGCAAAAAGATATTTTACACACATTCAATAAAATGTAGAGAAAATATGTATACTGAAAACTATGGTGCATGGTTGAGAACTACTAACAAGAATATAAATAAAGAGATCTTCACTGGATTAGAAGTCTTAATATTGCTCATATGGCAAGCATTTCTCTCAAAATCAATCCAAGGATTTTAGACAATCCATTCCATTCAAAAATCACAGCACTGTTTTTTCTTTTATGTAGAAATTGAATCACTGATTTTAATTTTTTTGTGAAACTACAACGGAACTGTAATAGCTGTAATGGTTGATACAATGCATCAACTTGAGAAGTTTATTTATTTATTTAGCGGTACTGGGGATTGAACTCAGGGCCCTGCGCTTGCTAGGCAAGTGCTTATTCCACTGAGCTATATCCCCAGCCCCAGCTTGAGAAGTTTAGAAGTTTAACTAAGTGATTGGCAGGGGGCCAGAGTCTTCACTTTGTAAACATCCTCATCCTGTGGAAGAAGAGTGCAAGGAGCTAATGTGAGTGCTACAGTGTGTCAACTTGAGAAGTTTAGAAGTTTAAGTGATTGGCAGGGGGCCAGAGTCTTCACTTTGTAAGCATCCTAATCCTGTGAAAGAAGAGGGCAAGGAGCTGGCGTGAGTGCTACACCTGTCCTGGGAGAGGCAGCCTGTTAAGGGAGGAAAAGAGGTTTGCCCTCTTGTTGCTTTGCTGTGGTCTGCTGCCTTGAATTGTTGCCCCTGTGCCATGCTACCCTGCCTTGGGGCCAGCTGATTATGGGCTAAAATCTCCACAACTGTGAGCTAAATAAACCTTTCCTTCCTTAATTTTGGGTGTCTGGGTATTTTGTCTCAGCAGTGAGAGAAAAGTAACCAAGGCAAGAGCCAAAACAAGTATTTTTTAAAAAGGAACAAAGGTAGAGGACTCACTTTATTTCAAGACTTAAAGGTGTCAGAGGTTTGTTTACATACATAGGTGTATAATTGTATGCACCCCAGAGCAGTAGCCTGGTTTACACATTTTAAAAACTGTTATTTACTCATATATTTTTTACACATTTTAAAAGTACCAGGGGGGAGGTCTCCTTTCAGATTCCACCTAAAAAAGCTAAAGACTCATGAAGAGATCTGATAAGACAACACTGAATGGCCAAAAAAGAAAAGATAACTTCAAAACAAGGAAGCAGAAAGATAATACGGGAGTGTCATCAGAAAAAATATGTATGAACAGTGAAAGGAAAAATCAGCGCTTGACATTGCCAAAAGATCAGGCATGAAAAGTTCAGGAAATTCTTCTCAAGTCATCCATCGTTGAATTTTGTGAATGTGGTTTCACTGTGGTGATGGAATTTAAAGCCAGAACAAAATAGGCTGAGAAGTCAGCAGTACTGAGGGGTGAGAACTCAAAGTCCATGAGCACTGAGAAGCTGGCAGTTTTTACCTGAGCAGGACAAGCAGCGCCAAGTTGGCAGCTGGGAGGGTCTGAGTATGTGGATGACACTTCCTCTTCGTCCTTACCAAGTGCCAGTTTGCCAGGACAAGTCCTGGGTCTCCTTGATTCCTTACCCATTTTATCATAATACAGTACAACAGACACTCACGGAGAGCTGGCAATCTTCTGCGAAGCCGTGACTCCCAAATCTCCCTGGTTGGCAGGAATGAGACCTTTTCTGCTCCCTTGCACCCAGCAGCAACATTTGAGGGTGACTGGTTCTCATCCTGCAGTGACCATGAGACTTTACGACCACCTGCCCTGCACTGGCTGCTGTGTGCTTGGCACTGCTGTGGGAAGTAAGAGCCACATACTGAGTTCTGTGGTTTTGTGGGGTTTTTTTTAAATCAGGAATCAAATTCAGGGCCTTGCTAGCACTTGCCAGACAACACATGCTGAGTTCTCATGATAAGGACATTAACAATTTCCTTTGTCCCTTATCTTAATTTCTCCCGCACAAGATCATGTGTATCAATTTTAACTTCCCTGAGAAGGAATGTTTAAGAATATATGGCAGCAGAATAAACTGTGATAACAGCTGAGGAATAGAAGTTTTGTCAAAGTCTTTGGAAACGTGAAACAGTCTCAGACTCAAACATAGATTACCGTTCACCCACAGTGTGCCTCATATTAAGTACTTAAAAATATCTGTGGAACCAATCAGTAGATGTTCACATAATGGAGAGTTAAGTGTTGAACTGGAAAGTGAACTGGAAACAGTGCCGACTGCAGCTCGTCAGCCCCCTAAGAAGTTCTTCTGTTGATCATCGGTGGAGAACTGTCCATCGCGTTCTCTGAGTGAGTTTTGAGTTGTAATTGTCAAAGGCAGAATTTAGTTATTCTTTTAATGAGGCTGAAAGTTCTTGAGCAAGTCAGATAAGGACACAGAATTTGCTCACTAAGAATCTTAAACTTACTAATTTGAAAGTACTTAAAAGAGACTCTGTGCATCTCTGTAATTTTAAGCAAATGGGACAGGCCCTCATCAGATGGCTCATTTGATGTGCCCATGGCACACATGGTGACTTACAGTTCTGTGTGTAGACACTGACAGTTGGAAATTGAGAGTTGCCCAAGGAGAATTCAACATAATTACCCTTTTGAGGTTCAGTTACTTTATTGTTGCTGCTAACAGGGGCGTAGCAGAACTTGCTGTTTTCTATCCCAATCTGCTTTGTAAATGATTTTAGTTTCACTCCCAAGCATTTTACTGCAAACTTCTTGCATCAAGTGACTTAAACAGGAAAATTCCTCAAAACTAATGTGGATTATTTCTAAGGCTGTAATATAATTTGAATTTACAAGCTTAAATGTTGCAAAAGTAAATCGGAATTTGATGATCATCTACTTTTCAAAATTAGTTTTGGAGTTCTTTTTTTCTGCAAGTTACCACGCAAAGGTGAGAATACAGCAGTAACGAGGCAATGCTGTGGATTACCCTGACAGAGCTTTTGAGGTAAGTAAGTTCTTACACTGTGAAAAGCTAATACAGACTTCCATTGGATGTGATGTATGCTAACCCTACAAATAGGGACTAGAGTACACTCCGAACACCGGATATTTTTAGTCAAAATCTCAACCTCGATTTAAGTACCTTTACTCCTATATGCTCGTTAAATACTTTTCTCTCTAATTATTTTTTTTTTTCGAATTCAAGTTTTTCTAAAAATGTGACTGGACAGCAGAGCCTCCCTGTTCTCCCTTGTTAGAACTCTCCAGCACCTTCTCCTGGCCGCTTTGCTCTTGCGTACAGCATTTAAGATTAAGTGGTGCGTGGAGCACGTGCTAACTGGACGGATACAAAGCTGAAGGCTAGTGGGTCCTGTCTTCATGTAGCAGGGCAGAGGAGACAGGCAATAAAAGAACCATTATAATGCTAATTTAAAGTGCTGTGTAAGAGGTGTATTTTTACAAAAGTGTCATATTCAACAATTCAATTGTTATTGATTGTTATTTTAGAAATATGAGAACTAGTTGAAAATCCAAATGACAATATATACTATTAAGGTATTTTATTTAATGAGCACTTTCTGTGTTTTAGACACTTAAATCAATTCATCTAGTGCAGGTAAAAATCTGTGAGGTAAATGCTGCACAACCCCTCTAAAGAAGATGAAGGAGAGACAGACACACTTTAAATCACTGGCAAAACTCGTGTAACTACTGAGAGGGCTGGTCGGGGTAGCTCACGCAGTCTGGCCTCATGTGTGCACTGAGCCTCTCTATCCTACATCATTTCCGGTAGTTACCCTGTTTGAAAGGAGACTCCTATGTCTTGTGGCTTGGAGTGTCTTCCGTCAGGGAATAAACACTTCCCTTCCTCATGGTCGAGCCTAAGCACATCAAGTGTTTTGGCCAGTGAAAAGTGCGGAGAGACAACGCAGCCGGTGCCCAGTGGGGCTCTCAGAGGCGGCCCGCTTCCCCCAGCGTCCTGCCTCTCCCTCCGTCCCACAGCCAAGCCGCCACTGCCGCAGGCTGGCGCAGACGCGCAGCTGACCCTCACACCGATGCGCAGCAGGGCTCAGACACAGCTGTTGTTGCCAACCGTATTCAGTGGTAACTGGGTTCGTGAACGTAATCTGTTACACGTTTCTGAAGAGCACGGCCCATGTAGTGTTCGTCACCCAGCGCAGACTTTCTGACCAAAGCACAGTATTACTGGATGCTTCTGTTGGTGAACCTCAGCTCTCCTCCACCTTGCGCCCCCGCCAGGCCATCCTGCCCTGCAGCCCGCTGCTGAGACAGATGCATGCCAGAGTAAACCTTGCCTTCCTTTAACAAGGGAGCTTGCGTACTGTGTCTCAGCAACAAGTAAAGAGACTAAGACAGCACACGATCACTGTGTGGACAGCGAATCACTGAGCAAAGGAATACGAAGTTTTATTGTCATAGAATCACCTAACTGCAGCAACCCCAACTCAGAAACTAAAGTTTTTAAAATTCTTCATTCTGCCTGATTTGTCTACTCTTTCCAAAATAAGATCTTTGAAGTCGGAGATTTAGCCCACATATTACAATATATTATATCGATGGTATAAACATAAAAGCTCTTAGACTTACAGTCTCAGCAAACTTTAAAAGAACTTTTATTTGCTATTTCTCATAAAAAGCAAAATTAATAATGTTACTCCTAGAAAAAACTGAGCTCAATCAATGACATTAAATTTTAGTTATAAATTTAAAGTCCTCAAGGCAAGACTTAAGACATTTCTCAGTAAGTCAAGGCACATTTCCACAGCTAGAGCCTCGTTAATGTAGAACAAATAGCCCTTTGATGAGCACATTATGTTGGTTCCGAGCACTCATAAAATTTTGTTTTTAAAATTTTAAAGGAAACACAGCCAAAATATTTGAAACTACATACCTGTCTGCACCAGAGTTTACGAAATATCTGCAGATAAGCCAACACCATGAGACACAGAGGTGCCATGTATGTCACCAGAAAGAAGCAGATGTGATACATCTTGGGATAAATTTCACCTGGGATGAAGATCAGAATATTAAAACTCTCACCTTAAAATTCATGGATATTTTAAAAAACAAATCCTATCAATGTATTGCCCTCAAAGTATTAATTTACCTTCTCTCTTTCACTCTCTCTCTATATACATGTACATGTGTGTGTATATATATATATATATATATATATATATATTAATCTTACTTAATGTACTTAAAAAGAAATAAAGAAATAATCAATAGCCATTTCTTAATTTATGTTGCCACAGTCTATCCAAAATCAATTGTGCATTTATCAAAAGTCATTGTTTGGCTTGACTACATCTGACTAATTAATAAATATTAGTTTAGAAGTATAACTGTCCTCCAAACTAATACAAAATATGCCCCCCCATATTTTGACCTTGTTATTGACAAGGGGATTTGCTCCATACTGAGAGATAACATTATCACCTCTGGGCATTTTTTCCTTTACTATAGATAGATATGAAGATGAAATTTGTATTTATGTGATCAAATTTGTGATAAGCGCAATTGATATTCGGGATTTACCAATAAGAAGAATGGTGGTGACCTTAACAGTAGACAACACTTATTCTGTAATCATGGATTTAATTCTTAATGAATACATTTTAAATGTCTATGAATTCATTTGGTAGCCATGGATTTAAATCTTACTGAATGCATTTTAAATTTACTGATGAATTTGCACCCTCGATAATTTTAGTTCCATAGTGTGTGGCTCCGAGTTGGCTGAATTTGAGTCTAATTCTCTCTGTTTTCTTCCTTCTAAAGCCTGTCTCCGTGTTCTTTCTCCGTGGCAGTCCTCAGAAGTGCCGGTAGGCTGCACGTGCCTAGGAGATCCGAGAGACAAGCGCGGGGCGTCCCTTTAGCCTTTGTCTGGCCTGGGAGATGCTCATTTGCTTGGACAGCTTCTAACTTCCTTTCAAGTTATTCCTGCAAACCAGACCACTTACATAAAAAGTGATGAAATTCAAGCAGGCTGACTGGAGGAGTAACGAATAGCGTGTCCCTTTGAAGCACTCCAGCTGAGCTGCATTTTGTGCGCCAATTTCAAAGGCAGTGGAAGGTGACTTCAGCACTTTCCAGGTACCTGAGTGGCTTTGAACTTTTATTAGTTTTGAAGAAAGTGTCACCTGAACTTTCTACATAAAAAGTACACCTTTGAAGCTTACATATCTGTGAAGCCCTAATATCTGCATCAAACTAAATTGAGTAAGCAGAGGATGATAGATTTGAGAGGTCGCTATTTTTTTTTCAAATTACAGCTCTGGATACCGTCACGTGATAGCAGTTGGGAGCCCTGAGTGGATGGAAGTGGAAACAAGCTGGGTGTGCAGGTGATATATTCATACACAGAGGGGAAACTTGTGGTGCATGGAAAGTGCTCCTCACGAATACTCATGAAGCAAAGGCGACCAAACAGAACTGCACTTTCAGGTTAGACTGTTTTGATGAGGACATTATGATAAACGACTGGGGAAACATGGAAGTCTGAAATTTTTCAGTTCATGCTTACAGCAAGCTAATGGAAATTTCATACGTGCCACTGAAAATTTAAATGGTGTGTTGAAGACTTTCTACACTCCATAGGCAATGTCTTCAGTATATGTTATGATATTTACATATGATCTTGAATTAAAAAATAAAATTTGTTTCACTGGAACACTGCCTTAATTAGGAAATAGCAGTTTGAAGGTTGACAGCTGTTGAAAATCTGTGTCTCTACTCAACTGATAGCAAGTACAATCTCAATAAATTTTTCCATATCTATCTATCTATCATCTATCTATCTATAAACAAATAGAGAGCAAATGTGGTTCTTAGTGTTTGAAATCAGAGTAAAGAGTAATGTCATCTATTAGACAGAACAAACAATTTTTCTCAGATGAATTAAGGTCCATTGTTCAGCTAGCATATTAAACTAATTACGTAAAAACTACAGATATTTCTACTTCTTGCTACATTTCTCAGGGACTGAATGGACAAGTAGATTAAAGATAAATTACTGGTATTCAATTTGACTTTTGTTTAAAGGTTTATGGGTCCATTAAATTTAGTGAATCTTTAATATGCTTTATTAATCTTCTCTTTTCATAAATGTTGAAAATTTTCCAATTAACACATGTATAGGTATGTTTAGATGCTTTCAAAATCTCATAATAGGCCAGATGACACAATTATAATAACTTTCAGAGTTTTTGTAACTGACTTCTGAAGGCTGTGTTTAGATTTTTAAAAGGTGCTCAGTGATAATTGTTTATTAAGAAAATATACATGTAAAGGTTCATAATAAAATAATAGAGGTAGAAATGAACTTTATGAATTTGTACATATGTTCAAAGGTAATTTGAAATAATGACCCCATTAATCATAATCATTGGCAAGAGTCTATGTTTACAATATTTTTTAATGAGAATGCTACTTTATTATTTAGGACATAAAATATTTATGTTAGAGCCCATAAACACGCAAATGAATAAAACTAAATACCGTAATTCTTTAAAACACTACCGACATATATTAAATAATAATAGTAAGAATTTTATCAAATTTGAATTTCTATAATCTTTTTTTTCTACAATCTTAAAAGATCTCATATTCTGGTTTGGAAACTTTGCCTTTACATGGACATTTATTTATGAAACTTGAACAAATAATTTAATCCCATTAAGGCTCAGTTTAGTTGTGAATAAAAGATTTTGACTAAGAGATTTTAGACTGTTTTCTGAAAATGGTTTACCATAAAAGAATCAAGTAAGAAACATGGCACAATCTGTCCTTGCACCACCTTCTTTCCAGATTCAATTCTTTGTCAAGCACCTGCCTGTCACAAGTGACATGTCTGCCCTTCTTTCTGTCTTTCTCTAGGGTGTCCACGGGGTTTTTCTTGCTTCCTCAAACAAACCCTTTCCCTCCTCCCTGGCTGCAGAGCTCCTGCATATCTTTCATACTTTGCTGAAAGTGAGCACCATCATGAGCTTTTGTCTGAATGACGGGGTCTGGGTTTGTTTTTTCATGTGAGCTCTTAGCACTTTGTGTATAAACAAATCAATGTACTGATCACATGATGTCTTTCTTGTCAAATGCACTGGTAGAATCTTTTTCTCCTCAGGTTGGTCTGATGCCTGTCAACTCTAAGCCTCAAGACACTGAGCCTCACATGAATAGGACCTAAGAGACACGAATTAGAACCCTGGAACTTTCCATTCATTTTGTTTTTATCTGTACTATTAAAGAGAAAAATTGGGGGAAATTGAAGGTTATCTAAAAGTTATAACAAAATAACTGCAATATTAACAAGGAAGGGTAGAGATCAATGCAAAAGATATATTTAACATTCCCAAAATGGATAAAGCAAATTGAAATTTTTGGTATTGGGCATCTTATGACAGTAATATAAAAAATTCTAGAGTCTTTTAAATTTGGTCTGCTATAGTGAAAGTGTTATGCTAAATTTTCCAGTTACTCATTTCTTTTTCTTTTCAATTTTTCCAATAAAAGCATCTCAACTGAGAATTATCAAAAATGCAAGGATTCAAATATTTAAAAATACAACAACTATAAGCAATTCTAATTTTTGATAATATACTTCTAATAAGCATAACTATATGCTTCTAATAAACAAATCCTTGTGGTTTAGACCCAAAATGTCCCCTACAAGCCTCAGGTTTTCAGAGGCGAGGCTTTTGAAGGCAGATGCATCATGGGGTGCTGCTCAAAGTGGGTCAGTCCTCTGGCGATTTCCTAGCTGAAGGTGCTGTTGTGAGGTGGCCGGGATAGAGGAGGGGTCATGGGAGCATGGGTTTTCATGCTTTTGCAAAACCGTATTATGCCATGCCAATAACATACACCAGACTAGTGTTAGCATGGTCACGTTAATCAGAATTTCTGTTTGTAGGTATGATGTCGGTGTCAGCCCTGCACGGGGCTGCCTACCTCCCCAGTGCTCGTCGCACACTGTGAAGAGAGTGGTTTTGTTGGCCAAGCCGGGCAGCATGGTGCTGCTCTCCATGACGATAGCTTGAGGAATCATTATGATGCAGGAGACGATCCAGATAATGACGATGCTGTTCCGGGCCCGTTTGGCTGTGCTCTTGAACATCAGAGGGTGACAGATGGCGTACCACCGGTCCAGGGCAATGCAGCTCAGGGTGAGCACAGAGACAGAGACCGACACAGTCTGCAGGAGACAGGGCGGGGCACAGGAGAGGCACCGGGCGTCACAAGGGGTACTCTAGCTATGATCACTGTGTGAGACAGGGCGTTCAAGAGACGGGCGTGTTCAAGGCTGTCCGAGACACAGTTCATGCAAGGGGTTTCTATTTTAAGAAAAAGTTCATGAAAAAGAAAAAAATTAAAAGTACGTTGAAATATATGTATTTCTTGTTAGACATCAGACAAGGTCTATGAAAACCTTGAAATCTTTTTTATACTAAATGTTTGAATTTCTAATAGGACCCCGTTTGAGTAATTACTGTGATTATTTTGTTTTGTTGATAAGGTAAATTATAGCCTCAAATAGAAAGAAGTAAGACACGTATGATTAGTCTGAACTTTCAAATTCCTTTTCATTTAAGGAGGAAACATGCTGCCTAGTCATGGTGGCATGTCATCATAATTCCAGAGCTCTGGGAGACGGACGCAAGAAGGTCACAAGTTTGATAGCAGCCTGTGAAAGTTAGCAACTTAGCCAGACCCTATCTCACAGTTTAGATTCTTACAAAGGATCAGGAGTGTAGCTCATTGCAGACCCCAGATTCAATCCCCAGTACTACCAAAAGAAGAGAGAGAGAGAGACAGACAGAGAGACAGAGAGACAGAGAGACAGAGAGAGACAGAGAGAGACAGAGAGACGGGGAGGGAGACAGACAGAGAATGGCATGTCCTTTCTTACAAATTATCATGCAGGAATTTGGTAAAAATTACATTCAATTAGGGCATATGACTTATGTGTGCCTAAAAAGTAAGAAAGGATATTTGTATATCAGTTCATTTCTAATACGTTACAGCCAACTAAAGGCATGAGTCATACTGAAAGAAAATTGTATGTATCTCCTTACTCTACTTACTTGCTGCTAGCATAAATAACTTTCCTCTAAAAAACATGAGGTTCCCCCAGTACAGATTTCTAAATAATTAACAAAAGCATAAATGGTTCTTTAGCTTGGAATTTTAAGGGAAAACATTAGGGAACATTTTAAACATGCCTGTTCCCACATCTTTTATGTAATCATAATTCATGTGTTTTTCTGTGTTGGATGAAACATTGACTCTGATACCACTCTCAAAATATCCCCTTAAATTCCAGGTTTCCTCTGATTTTATTTAGGTTTGTTTTCGCTGTTGCGATAAAGCTGTGTGTCAGAAGAAACTATTTTTTCCCTCACCACTGTGCCCCGAGTTGGCAAGCCTTTGATGTGCATTATATATACTTAACAGCTGCTTTTTACTCAATTAATACTGGTAAGCCTCATTGTGCTATCATAGCGGGTGGCTCACTCATTCTCCTCCTCTTTTCTGTTCAAGTTCTCATGATCCTGTAATATGTGTTGTGGGCAGGAATCTCTGAGTCTCACATGAGGACCTTTGTTAATGCATTCACTGTGGATGTGAACTGGGGAAAGGAAGCGGAGTCCGAGCGGACCAGAGGAAAGCACTCCGGGGCCAGTGTCAGCGTGACCTATCTGTTCTCATGCTCCCACCAGTGAGCTGCATCACATCGGCTCACCCACTTTATAGCTTTGGTTGTGTGTGTGTGTGTGTGTGTGTGTGTGTGTGTTTCTGTTAAATGAAGGAGAATGGAAAGATGAAACTCTTATAGTTCTGATACATTTGTTTCTCTCTGGAAGACGAAGAGTGTAATTGGAGTGAATTCTGCAGCCAAGGGGCTGAGCATGATTATCGTCACTGTGTGGTGTGCAGTAAGTTATGTGACCTCTCTATTCCTTAGTTTTCTCCCCTGTGAAATATGGCAAGCAGTACCCAGCCATGGCATTGTAGGGAGAGTTAGCTGAAATATAAAATTACTAATTCAACTCTGCCACATAAGTGCTGTGTCATTGCTATTACCTGTTATAATTATAGTAAAAATAGTGGCGATTACATTCATCTTCCATTCGAGAATTGGGAGTCCCAGGTTAAAATTGGGAAGCACTGCTTTTCAATAGAAATTAGAGTAAAAGCCTAAGCTTTGCCAAATTCTTGGAGGCCAATTCATTGTAATTTTAAAGGACTGCACTCTAGCAGAACAGGCTCAGGTTATTTGATGACTGCTGAGAAATGTTTGGTACTATGTTAGGTTATACTGACCTTTAGGTCAGTATTAAAACAATTCACTTCTACTCCCACAATGTCCATTCCTTGATGCAAATAAGCCAAAAAGGGTTCCTCAATTCCATGGCTAACCTGGAAATAGAGTCATGGTAGTCTAGACATGCACAGCTGATTTTCTCAGCAGTTGAGCCAGGGCTGTATTTATCCTCTCTAGCAATTAGATGTGGAAACTGTTCATCCAGCTTAGTGGTTGATTATGTATAAATTCTAATCAACCTAGATGAATGAGACAGAAGTAGCATGACTCACATTCAGATATCATTTTCAGTATTTCTCACTACTAGTAAATAGTAACAGCCAGTTCCTATCACTTTACATGAAAGATTGATATCCGCTACCAAGAGTCACCCAGGGGGCACTGCACCCTCTGCGCTGTACAGAAGGAGAATGAACATACTGTTGTGATTCTAATGAGAGACTCAATTGACTCTAAAGTACATCACGGACCCTTGGCAGTGTCTTAATGGTCACTGTTTCAACTTCCATGTTTGCAGGTGGATAAAATACATCAGTACTTGATCAACACCCAAGTTTTAATATTTTCTTAGGGAGATATCAACTTTCATATTTTCATTCATTATTATAAAAGAGAGATTTATAACTGCTTTCTATTTGAGGGGTAGCTCTTCTAGGTGCCTTCATTCCTAGAGTCCGGGATGACGCTAGCTTGAGTCAGCCTGGCAGCAAGTCCTCTGAGAGATGAATCCAGTGTACACTGTTAGTGCAGCAAATATGAGATGAAGGGAATTTCCTTTGCCTTTATGCCCTTTGTCTTTCACCTATACCATGGGCATTCTCTAGTCAGGTAAATACTTGGGGATTCAATAACTAAACTATTAAATTTGGTATAGAACACCCTTATTTTCTACTAGCATGTAGTATGTAGATTTGCCAAAAGATCTCAAAGATCTGTGGCAAGCAGAAATAGAAATTTTGCCAAATCATAGATATGGGTGATGGGCACCAATGCAGGGTGGTAAAATAGTCTTTCTGTCTAGCCAGCAAAGATGAGTACATCTCACTCAACTTTGGTGCATTTTTCCTGGCATTTATTGGGCAGAGCCTCCTAGGCACTACTTTTAAAATCACCCTGAAAAGCAGCTAAATGTTCCTGTCAATAACTGAAATAAAGGTCAATTATTTAGCCAATATACTGACAAATGTTTATAGTCTTGAAATTATATGATTATTAAAAATTTAAAGGACCACTTTATTTATTCACCTAAGTTTTAATACATGTGTAAGAGTTTAAATTGTCTGAGCATTGGCCAGTGTTATAAATCTAAAGGTTGTATTGTATTTGGAAGAAAAAGAACATATATATTACAGCAAATTAGTAAATGTCCAACGAATCTTAAATAAACCTAATAACCTTAAAACATGGCTGGCAGATATGTACTATGTTTCTCAATGTTCAGCAAGACATAAATTATACATCAGAGCAAAAAGTCCATTGGTTTCAAAACGTCTGTACTATTGTACATTGGCTCTGTTCATTGAATTTGAAAAAATTCTATGAGAAAGGATAAGCAGTTAGTGCATGAATCTGCATGTGCACTTACACATGTGCGCCAAGCAGTAATGCAGAGTCAGTAAATGCTAGATCTAGTCTTTTCTGTCCACGGTTGCTCGTCAGTTTTCTCTTCATCTATAGAGAGGAGAATCCACTGTAGGGCTGAGCAGGCTGGGCACTGTGCACACAGAAGCATTTGGGCACTGAGGGTGCCCCTTCCACTGCAGAGCTTCTTAGTAAGCTCTGCTCTGCCTGAGACTGTGGGACTCATGCCTCGCACCACTCACAGATTAACTCTGCCTTTAGTTTGTCTGTTAGTGCTCACAGAAGTCTCTGAAACCCTCATTCCACCCCAGGATGTCCCTGCACATCAGAGCAGGATCGCGCCTGCTAAAGGCGGCAGAGCCTTCTGTCATCATTCCATTCCTCAGGCTTCTGGTTCACAGAACAGGAAGCGCTCACAACAAGTTGAGGATTCTGGGCAACTAGAGCCCCCTCTAAAACACCGGAGGCTCACCTACATTTTCCCCTGGGTGATGAATGTAACTAAGAGGAATAAAACATTTGCTGGAAGTACCACAGAGGTGCTGAACTACTAGAATTCTCTGCTATTTAAGATTTTTCCAGCTCTTCTATGAAAAAACCCCCAGAGCCATCCAAATTGTCCTGATTTTTGTTTCATGGAGATATTTTTCTCCATTGTTCCCTATATCATTTTCCTCCAATAATTTGCTACAGTTCATTTTTAAGTTCATCCACCATTTTAACTAGGGTCACCTAAGCTAGCCTTATAATTTCTGTTTGCAACTAACTAACCTTGTAACTTCTATGTGGCCAATAATATGTGACCCTAAAAATTATCATTTCTTTTTATAAGAGGCTGAAGAGCTATTACACTGAAGATCCCTTTG
Organism: Dinomys branickii; assembly: GCA_004027595.1. Lineage (NCBI taxonomy): Eukaryota > Metazoa > Chordata > Mammalia > Rodentia > Dinomyidae > Dinomys > Dinomys branickii. Next base: position 21,590 of record PVLD010000253.1, on the reverse strand, counting down.
TAACATTTTGGTTTCGAAAGGCTAATCAATACAATTTCTAGGAATGGGCTATTTGTGTCCTTCGCAACTTTCTATTTGTTTTTCTTCTTGGATATATAGAGATCACCACCTAGAAGACTGCAGAGAAGAAGGCCAAGGCCAGAAGACAGGCAGAGTGTAGCTACTGTCTAGTTCTTAAAGTGAATGGATCTCTCTCAGTAGTGTAGCTGTAAGCACTATATCAGAATAATTTTTCTCCAAATATCATAGAGTACAACGACAATCAGAAAATTACTCTCTGAAAGTCTTTATTTCTAATCTGTTAAAGGCACCCAGAAATGGAAAGCTCCTTTCTCTGTTGGCTAATAAACCATCTAATGGGGACATTGATAACTGATTTTAAGAATATATTACAAGATCACTATAGTGTGATCGTCTTGCCAATAGATTTGTATAAATTATTTAGTAAATTGTCACAACAATCATATGAGATATATCTCATTAAAGGTATAGTCCCTGTTAAATAAATGAATTGCAAAGTCTGTATTTGGCTTGCTAGCATCCAGATGTAAATGACAGAACACGCATTTCAAGCCAGGTATGCAGTTTGATTCAGAATTGACAATCAAACATGTCTACTATAATCCTTTGATTGTGTTGTTCTTCATTCTTCAGGGTGCAAAGGAATAACTTATAAAACAGCTACCCTTGATTATTTGGACTGAGGCAGACTCCATTAATTACTCATTCAAGTTCATTATTCAACAATAGGGAAATTAAGAACTTAAAAAGTCAGATATTTCTAGAACACTGTAAGATCATTTGACAGTTCTGTTGTTTTAATTTTATCCAAACTTTAATGTGTGTCCTCAGAAATCTCAAGCATCATTTTCCATAAGCAAATTCCTAGGGAAATGCATTTCTTTCTAAACTCACCATTAATTTATCAAAGGCCATAACTATGATTGAAAAACTTTTTCAGTAGTTTCTGATTGAACTAAAAAGTATAAAAAGGAATTACCTGTAAGTAAGGAATCACCTTGCAGAGGGGCTGTCCAAAGAACCAGGTCTCTGTGATGTCCACTACCAGTGTTGCTGGGAGGCAGGTGATCGTCACAAGCACGTCCGCCAGGGAGAGATTGACTATGAAGTAGTTGGTTACTGTCCTCATGTGGTGGTTCTTCCACACGGCCACACAAACTAAATCAGAAAAGTAAGGAACAGCAACTAAACACAGAAAATAGCTGCTAATGAGAGAACAGCACTAAGACTCCTACTGAGGGTATGGACAGTACCTATTTGGAAAAGGAAAGATATGCAAGGCTGTGGTGTGTTTTTGCTAAACAAATCTGTGTAAATGCTGAATACACATTTAAGATAATTTCACTTGCCTTCTTAGACATTTTTCAGTTGATCATAAGGGTTGTATTTATTTTTACTTGATTTTGGATTGTATGTCCCAGAAGTTCTTTAACAATCTGATTCATCTCTATATTTCCTCAGCACTCGGTATGCAGAACTCCAAAAAATAGTTGCTGACTTGAGATAAACTAAGTATTGGCAACTTGCGATGAACTGATGAGTTTGCCTCATCTATGACCTTGACTCATACCCGCTCTGACCAAACTAAAATGTGTAGTTTAATACTGAGAATCTGCATTTGGAACATCTAACAGGTGAAGAGTCTCGTCCTTGAAACACAGCAGCCCACACTTTACATACGAGTGCTGAGCTGGGTGACTCATACCATCCAGGTTTCAGTCCCAGAAACAATCTTAAATTGTTGATGATGAAGAGGACGTCACTCACATTTCACACATGAGGTATCTGAGATGAGAGAACTCGTGGGACTTGTCTAAAAGCACGTACCTTATGAAGTATAAAATGACAGTAATGACTGGGACTTACTTCTAAAGGAAAAGCTTGTATTTTTACCACACAGATGCCTTCTTCTCATACCTCCGTGAAAGTGAGGGGGCTGTGACAAAGCACGTACAGACTCTGGGAATACACTCCTCCTCCCTGTCTGGCCTCACAGCGGCCTCTGAGCACCTCCCGCACGTCAAGTGCGCTCTTCCGTCCTCGCGCGGCGGGCCACCCTCGTTGCTTTGTGGACGTTGCCAGTTGACAAGCAGCGCTATCTCACTCAGTCGCTCTTTTCTAAAAGCACATCCAGTTCCTCTGTTCTCTGTTCTCCGTGTTTCCAGTGTAGACAAATCACTGTTACAAAACCCCTGGCGGCAGAATTGTACAGGTACATGCACCACTACCTGTGGATGATTTTGCTGTACTGACAATAGCTGTGGTTTTGTCTGGGGCATCATTAGCCTGTCAAAGATATCACCTACCCATCCTGATGATGCTGTACACGGTGTGGAAATGAAAACGCATTTTTTTAACTTTAAGTCACTAAACATTTTAACAATTATGCACCATTTATTAAGAGTTTCAGATGGTGGAAAATGCTTTTATTATTCACTCCAAAGACGAAAATGGGCCATCAGTTACCAAATGATATCAGTGTAATAAAATACTTAGATATAGAGGATTTAATTTTGAGTACTTCACGTCTCTCTGCAACACAGTAGTATCTCAAAACTCAGTTAAGCCTTGTTTGGTATATTCCCTATTCTTTGAAAATAGTGTTGTTGAAAGATTTGTTTTCCATGAGCACTCAGATCACACACTCACACATTGGTCCTGGCATTATCAAAAACATTATCACAGTTTGTAATGATAAAATTACCAAGAAATATTGTATTTCTGAATTTTGGTCTGAATATGGCCCAAATCGTGCAAATCTAGATCTAGAAAAAGGCACAATATTGAAAGTTGCAATTAGTTGTAGCGTGACAGTAATTCTTCACAGTCTGGAGAGGAAGAGTGACAGTGGTGTGTGAAATAACCAATAAACTGTTTCTAATATTGATGCAAATAAAAGTTCAACGAACTGTCATCCAGTACTCGCTGTATTCCATGCCCTGCTCTAAACAATTATTAACTAGTTTAATGGTAATAATGCTGTAGAGCCAATACTGTTCGTGCCCTTCTCACAGGTGAAGTAAGGATGAAGGTTGACCCAGAGAAGAAAGAATGACGTGAGTACTAGAGTTTGCATCTAAACATTTTTTCATACTGTCTCCTTCTTATACACTCTTCAATGAAGCAGAAAATGAAAAACAAGCTACCAACCTCAATTTGATAGGACTGTAAAATGATTTCCCTGGAAATCATTGAATCTATCCTGCTATCTGATGCAAAATGACTGTCTCAGAAACACGTGTGATTCTTCCTGCCTAAACGCTCACAACTGGCAGAAGCCCTTGAGTCCATTTCGCGGTAGCTTTAACTGTGAGCAAGCTCTCATTCATGTTGAATTAAAAATCTGCCTTAAGGACTGGGGATATAGCTTAGTGGAATAAGTGCCTGCCTCACAAGTGCAAGGTCCTGAGTTTGACCCCCGGTACTGCCCCCCAAATCTGCCTTAAAACAGGAGAAATTTATTTCCTTAGAGGTTAGGCTAGAAATCTGAAAGTAAGATGTCAGCAAACAATTTTTCTTGTAACACCTGTTGGGAAATCTTTCTTTGCCTCTTTCTAGCTCCTCATGGTACTCTTCTGAATCTGGCAATCTTGTGGTTGTGTAGTTCTGGTCTCTGCCCTCAATGTTACAGGGTCTTCTATGTCTTACTTTTCACGTGGCCACAATTTGTAGGCACATGTAACACCCTACTGGATTAGAGGCTCACCCTAGTATACTGTGATGTCACCTTAGCAAATGACACCTGCAATGACCCCATGTCCAAATAAGAGCACCTTCAGAGGTAGTGGGAATTGGAATTTAACACATTTTTTGAGAGGACACAATCTAACCCATAATCGTATTTGTTCAAATGTTTTAAGATCACAGCTATATCTATTCCCTTGCTTTTTCTTCTCTGAGCTAAACATTTCCAGATCCACATACAACTTCAGGGATTTGCACCCCATGGTTCCCTGATCTCTTTATTCTGAACATGCTCGAGCCTACCAGCAGTGGCTCTAAATGAGCCATCTGTAGTTACACACACGTTTCTAGGTGTGGTCTAGCCAGAGTGGCAAATCAGGATGATTGGTCCAGTCACCAGCACTCTGTTATGACAATCAGAAAACTTTTAATCTTAGCAGCCAAATCATATATTTTTGGGTCATATATGAGGCTAGTGACTCAAAAAAACTTTTTGTGTAGCTGTTTGATTGAATCTTTACCTTTGAATCTTAGAGAACCATAGGAGGGAGAAAAGAAATCTAGAAATAAACATTATTAGGAAAACTGAAGACATTTCAATTTTGGTTTTAAATTTGGTAAACTATAATGTTTACACTATGTCTTTGCAAATATTTATAGACTGTGGCTGTGCTTAGTTTGCATGACTTTCTTCTCTGAGAAAAAAATCAACAGATCCTTTATCTAGAAAAGCAGAGTTTTCTCTTTCATTATCCTTGTCTGTGTACTGTGTGCAGACTCCAGATTCTCAGTACTGGGCTCTGAATGACCTATCCAGAACTGCATGCATCTCTAGGTGTCATCTGCGTTCTAAGCAAATAGTCATTTGCTCATTCATCCATCTGTTCAAATCCTAAAGGTACAAAGCGAAGCCATTTTCTCATAGCACAGGAAAATTCATGGAAATTTAAACTCATCACCTTTCCGGGACTATATATCCATGAAGTGTGATATTCTTCCTTTCTCTACCCCATGACCGATGCTTGACATTTCAGAAAATCTCCTAGCTCTGCCACATCCCTCCCATTCATTTTGCAAATACTCAGTGTCACTTTGTTGTAAGCTTTGGCCACTGAAATTTCCCTTCCCCACGGTATCGGTCTTCACTCTTCTGTGCTTAATCCATCAATGCCATTTCAGTGGTAATATTAAGTCTTTAATTTCAGGGAAAATCTCTTTTCCTCTGTACTAAATACAAAAATCTTCAGATCACAACCCTCCATTAAGATCTAGTTGAAGTTTTATCCTCTATCTTGCAGACCTTTCCATAAAACATGTAGACTACCAGGGAAAATTTAAAATCTCCCTGGACATTGAAAATATTGTTGGTACCCACCATTGCTTAGACCATTCCTCAGTCTAAAAATGCCCAAAATTCACTTCAGCCCATTTTTTAAATAATTGCGTGCTTCTGAGCCAACCAACTAGCCCAATAAAAACTTTCTGATTCATAAAAGATCTAATTAGCCTAACCCTCTTTTCTACAGCGCTATCGAGTTTGCTGTTTCGTGGTCACGTGCCGCACTCTCGAGTTATTATGGATCACTGCCGATATTTTTGTACATCCCTCCACTGGCACAGCGTATTATTACATAGCATTGTAATCTGCCTTTGCTTTGCCCTTATTTTTCTTACTGTCTTCAACTTTGCTACCAAGAAAAACATGCCCGAACATACTGTGCAATAACTATGAATGACATCGTCTTGCTCACACACTTACAGTACATTGCTTCCTTGCTATGGTACATTCCCCCCAAGAGCAAATTCCTTAAAAAAGACAAAAGTCTTAATGGGCAAAACAGCATTTGCTTTCTTCATCTTCTTTGCGTGAAATTACAGAGCTGACAGAGAGCTTGTTTGCTGGTCAAAATTCTCCTGGATGTAAGTAAGCTGTTGTTCTCATATCTCCATATACTATGTACTGATGGACTCAGAAGTTCCAAGACCTAAATTTGATACTACGTTTGAAGTCAGTTCTATGAGTGATCACCATACAACAATATTAAGGCCTTTGTAAGTAGTTTGCACTTAAAAGCTGCCTCTGGGCTGTGACTGTGGCCCAGGGGCAGAGTGCAATCCCAGCAAGGATGCTTCGCTATCGTCACTATGGACACAAACAAACAACCTGGCTCCAAAGCAGAGAACATTATGGGGTGAAAATATTAGGGGTGAAAGAAAACATCAGGATAAAGACATTGAAATAGGGACTTTGGAAATGCTGAGGTGTCACGGGGATGAAAATCCATTTTCTCCTTTGCCTTTGACTCCATCACTTGGATTAGTCCCTCTTTCCCTATAAGCATATGCCAATGTGTAGGTCATGCCCATTCTCTGCATGACAGGCAGGCAGGAGGAAATCAGGTAGCAGGACAACATCTGCACTGCATGATGCAAAAAGGTGTTAAAAATAATATACAAATATGATCTATACACACGACCCAATCTGTTTGCTTGCTATTTGGGGGTCAAAACTAAAAGATGAAACTGACTTTCAGATGGGAAAGTAAAATGATGATTTTTAATTTGCACGGGACATAACATTGGATAAAAAGCCAAGCCCATACTTTTCTACTGTAAATTTGTACTTCAGCAAAATAGTACCTGGCTGTATCTCAGTGGCTGCATCTGGGGAAAGCAGGAAACAATCTTTATGTTTACCCACTTGGCACGATGAATGGCAATGTGTGTGCACATCTGCAGAAGTGTCAGACCAGAAATTTTACTCACATTTATGCTTTATCTAAGATTTTGTACATTTACCTAAGCAACATGGGGGGTTAACAGTACCAGCACCAATCTTCTGTTACATAAACATGTATTTTGCCATAATGAAATGTACATTTATTTTGATTTTCTGGTAGAAGTGGCCCAGTTCAGTACAATGGCACATGAAAAACCGAATTTCCAAGCTTTGGAGGACATCAAAAGTGAGTCATCAGATTACTCATGAATGAATGATAAAGGTGATAATGACCTTGACAATGCTGTGTGAACCAAAGTTCCCATGACAGTGAAATGGAGCAAGAATCAACGGGTACAGACACAGGGAATGAAGCCCTCCTTGTTAGATGATGAAGAAAACAGCAGTGTACAGAGTTATTTGACAAGTCACAATGGTATAAAATGGTCACACAACCAAATTGAATACCCCATTGTTAGAACTAGGTCTAGAAATACAGGGAGGATCTTGGCAGGGGTGAAATCTATGGGACATAATGCCAGCACTGCCATTCAATGTTGGTAATTGTAACAGATGAAGTGCTACAAGATGTTGTGAAATACACAAATGCTGAAATACAAGTAAAACATTTTGTTTTCACCAACAGCCATACTCAAAAAAGTATTTATTGTGACACCTCACTAGCTGAACTGAAAGTATTCATAGGTCTGCTATACTTAGCAGGGCTCTTTCATGGTAATCACAGGAATGTAAGACTTATGGAAAAGCAGCAGGTGTGGGCTTGAAGTTTGTAGAGCAACAATGACACTGGAGAGGTTTGGTTTCATTGAAAATTGCCCGAGGTTTGATGACAAAGCCACTCACCAAGAAAGAAAAAGAACCAATAATCTGGCTCCTATCCACTCATTGTTTGAGACCTTTGTGTCCAAATATCATTACACACTATCTTAACACATGACTACTGACGAACATGTTGCAGCATTTCATGCTCACTGTAGCTTTAAGCAGTATATTCCAAAAAATCCTTAAAGTTATGGCATAAATGGCTGGGGATATAGCTCAGTGGAATAAGAGAATGTCTGGCAAGTGCAAGGTTCTGAGTTCGATCCTTGGTACCACAAAAAAAAAAAAGGCATAAAAATGTATGTCCTTATAGAGGCACAGACATTATACTTTCAATTTAAAATGTGTCCTGGAACTTAGCCACCAGTCCTTATTCATATAGAAATAAACCAAATGATGTTGTGACCAGACTTGTTGCTCCCATCTTACAAATTAGAATATGACTTTTGTAAATTAGTTTACCAGTTTCCAGTTGTTATATTTGCTAAGACAACACAAGCTGACCAGCATGGTATGGTACTGGTCTTGGTTACTTTTCTCTCATTGCTGAGACAAAACACCCAACACCCAGAATGAAGGAAGGAAAGGTTTGTTTAGCTTACAGTTCATGGATGTCTCAGTCTGTACTTGCCTGGTTCAGAGGCAGAGTAGCACATGGCAGAGGGCGAACTGTTCCTGGCGGCAGCACACAGCAAAAACAGAGCAAAAGGGAGAAATGGTGGGCAAGCAGCCTCTTTCCTTCCTTTACATTGTAAACAGGCTACCCCCACCCAGGGGGCATGCAGCTCTCACACAGTCTCCTTGCCCTCCTCTTCCACACGCTTAGGATGTACACAAAGCAAGCACCCTGGCTTCCTGCTGAGTTACTCAGCCAAACCTCTAGAATCCCCCAGTTGATACAATGTATCAACCATAACACTCCACCCCTGGTCAACTTGGCAACCAGACACATTTCTTTAAACAAGTTTCCAGGTACAAAGACATTATATTACATTAGAACCATAACATTTCCCCCACTAAAGACTCATACACATCTCTTTATGCAAAAGATATTTAGTCCGTCTGCAAGAGTTGCCAAAGTCCTAACAGTTTCAGCATTGCTGAAAAGTCCAAGGCTCAAGTCTCCTCCAAGATGTGAGGCAAACTCTTTAGTTACAAGTCCCTATACAAGTGAAAAGTTAAACGCTTCCAACATTCAATGGCACAAAATAAATATTATCATTCCAAAAGGTACCAACAGGGGAATATAGAACATTGGGACCAAATCAAGTCCAAAATCCAGCAGGGCTAACATGTCCTGTAATTCCACATGCAGCATCTGAAGCAACTTGTGGCACACTGTGAGCTCCAAAGGGCTTGCGTGAGTCCACCCCTACGGCCCTTCTGGCGGTTACAGCTCCCACGGCTTCTCTCTTAGGCCCGCTTTGCTCCCCACTTGCAGCTTCCCTCCTCTTCCACAGGCTCAAGATATGTACAAAGTAAGCACCCCGGCTTCCTGCTGAGTCACTCAGCCAAACCTCTAGACTCCCCAAGTTGACACAATGTATAACCCATAACAAACACCTTAATAGATGCAGAAAAAGCTTGTGACAAATTTCAACGCTCATTCATGATGAAAACCCTACAGAAGATCAGAATAGATTGTCTATCTCAATCTAATAAGAACTGTCTATGACAAACCAATAACCAACATCATACTAAATGAACAAAAACCGAAAACATTCAGACTAAAATCAGGCACAAGACCAGGCCGTCCACTATCACTAATCCTATTCAATATAGCTCTGGAAACATTAGCCAGAGGAATTAGAAAAGAAACAGAAATAAAAGCATAAGGATAGGAAAGAAAGAAGTTAAGTTATCATTATTCACAGGTGACATGATATTCTACATAGAAAACCTCCAAAAACTCCACCAAAAGACTTCTAGATTTAATAACCAAATACAGTTGTGTAGCTGGATGCAAAGTCAGCCCTCTAATATCAATAGAATTCCTGTCCACAAACAATAGACTCATGGAGAAAGAAATTAGGGAAACCATACCCTTCACAATGGTATCCAAAAAAATGAAATACTTAGGTATCAATCTACCAAAGGAATATATGTTGCAAATTACAGTACTCTGAAAAAGGAGATTGAAGAGGATATCAGAAAATGGAAAAATTCCCATCGCTCATGGATTGGAAGAAAATAGCCTCACTCCCTAAACTGTTATACAAATTTAATGCAATCCTGATCAAAATACCATTAGCATACCTCACAGAACTATAGAAAATATTCCTAAAAATTTATGTGGAAGTAGAAGAGACCTAGAATAGCAAAGGCAATTCTGGATGCATCACAATTCCTGACTTAAAATTATAGTACAAAGATATTGTGATAAAATCAGCATGGTACTGGGAAAAAAACTGCCAGACGTTAGGATCAGTGGAACAGATTAGAAGATTCAGACACAACCACAAACACACTCAGCCATCTGATCTTTGACTAACATGTTCACTGAAAGGAAGATATCTCTTTAATAAATGGTGCTGGAAAAACTGGCTTTCCACATGCCGAAAACTAAAACTAGACCCCATCTATCACCATGCACTAAATTATAATTGAAATGAATCAAAGATACAAATATTAAAATGGAAGCACTGATCCTATTGGAAGAGAAAGTAGGTAAAAATCTTGAAGACATAGGGGTAGGCAGAGAGTTTATGAACAAGACCCAGACCAGAGAGGTACTACTGCAAGGTGTCAACAAGTGGGATCTCACCTTATTAAAAATCTTTTGCATATCAAATCACTGACAGAGTGAAAAGACAGCACACAAAGTGGGAAACAATTCTAGTCAACTGTCCCTCAGACAAATAACTTATATCAGAACATATAAAGAACTGAAAAAGTCAAGCCCCCAATATTCAAAGACCCAATCCAAAAATAAGCATGTGAGATGAATACACTCTTCTCAGATGAAGAAATACAAATGGCAAATAAATATATGAAAAAATGTTCAACATCATTGGTTATTCAAGAAATGCAAATTAAAACAACACTGAGATTCTATCTAATTCCAAAAAGAATGGCTATCGTTAAGAAATCAACCAATAACTAATACTGGAGGGGCTGTGGGGAAAAAGGAACACTTCTCCACTGTTGGTAGGAGTGCAGACTGGTGCAATCACTGTAGAAATCAGTATAGAGTTTCCTCAAAAGGCTGAAATTAGAGGTCCCATTCAACCCAGTTATTCCCTCTCTGGGTATTTTTCCAGAAGAATTAAAAACATCATACCACAGCAATATATGTGCACCCATGTTTATAGCAGCATAACTTATAATAGCTAAATCTTGGAAACTACCAAATGCCTATCAGCTGAGGGATGGATAAAAAAGTTCTAATATTTTTACATGATGGAGTACTACTCAGCCATAAAGGAAGATAAACTGGAGACTTTTATAGGTAAATGGATGTAACTTTTTTTTTTTTTTTTTTTTTTGCGGTACTGGGGATCGAACTCAGGACCCTGCGCTTGCTAGGCAAGCACTTATTCCACTGAGCTATATCCCCAGCCCAATGGATGTAACTTGAGACCATACTCATAAGTAAAATACCTCAGAGTCACATGTGTAAACATTACATTGTCTCCCTGGTGTGAGAAACTGAAAGAGTAAATAAGGTTTAAATGTACAATAGATACTGTGAAATGGGAAGAAATTGTTCAAAAGGAAAAAGGAACTAGAGGTGGGGGGAAAGGATGGAAACAAAAGGGGAAAAAACTCAAGTTATTTATACTGTGAGTTTCTCTTAGTTCACTGAGAATGAAGGTTTGTGCTGATATCAACCAGAGAAATTTTTATGCCCATATCTTGTATGTTAGTAACTGCTTTAAAGATCACAATATGCAATATATTAACTATTGTTATTGTATTATTTTGTTATGAAATTTTATCTTTTTACATAATTTTTTTTTTTTGGTACCAAGGATTGAACTCAGGACCTTATACTTGCCAGGCAGGTGTTTGTGCCACTAAGCTATATCCTCGGCCCTCCATAAATTAAAAAACTCATAAAATTAAAATTAATAATTAATCAATAGAGACATTCTAAAGAATAAATGTGGGTATTATACATGCACAGTAATGTACCTTTATGACAAACATGGCAGGATGCTTAGTGGGCTACCAGGCCTTTTCTATTAAAATCTGGTCTTATAATAAGTTTTGTTTCAGTACAGACAAAGTCATACTCTCAAAGTATAATTGTGCTTAGAACAATGAAAGCTAAGCTGCTACACTATTGCTCTGCAGTAATCTCCCTTGATTAAGGACAAGTAAACCGAGTGGGTGACATTACTCCTCAGAGGATGCACATATACTAATTATATATATACATATATATAAAATGTCCCTTAAGGCGCTGATTTGTCCCTTTAAGACACTGATTTGAATTCCTCTGGGCATAATATCCAGAAGGGGGAAAATTGGTGGATTAGATGGTAGTTCTGCTTTTAATCTTTTGAGGAATTTCCATACAGCTTTCCATGGGGCTGCACCAATTTACATTCCACCCAGTGCGCCGGGCCCGCCCCAACTCCTGTCCTGGCTGTCTTCAGTCCTTTTGGAAATAGCTTTTCTTCATAGAGTCAGACTTTTCAAAAGTCTTGCAAACCAAATGGAAATGCTCACAGAAAATTCTTATGTCTAATTTTTTGAATACATACTTTTAAACCAGTAAAATAGTGAAGGAAAACACAAATTTTCAAAAATACTATCGTTCTGTTATGGTAATAAGAAAGACAACGGCCATGTAATTTTCATGGAAAACTTCACTTATTTATGAGACAAGTATAGTTTGTAGTAAATACTGATGTATCAATTTAGATATGTTAATGAAACAGTATGCAAGTTCTTGGTTATTTATTTAATATACATTTATATTGGTATGTGGGTTGGTATAAATAAATTGAAGATAACAATTACCTCATTGTTGTTGTATTATACATGTAAAATCAATTTTCAGGAAGCGTGTCCAAAAAATTCTGCAGTTCCACCATTAGCCACAAGGCGTCAGTGAAAGCCTTCGATACTGCCTAGCTGCGGCGTCAGGGACGTTTTAAACGTTATATTAAAGGGCTCTTGACAATGGATGAATATATTTGGCTCATGCTGGATTTTCTAAACCAAACAGAATGCTGAAGAAAGGATAAGCTGCCCACAGATAACTAATTAAAAGCACAAAGTTAAAAAAATAAATAAAAACAAAAAGAGCAACTGCATACATGGAAGATCGTGTACAGTTAACTCCTTCAAAGCACCTGCTTTGAAACACATTATGGAGGGAAACAGCCTAGAGTTATGACAGGATGAAGAAGCAAGGAGGGGCGTGGCCATCAGTCAGGTCCCCAGGTGGTAGAGGAAGGTCCTGCTGCTGCCAGGCGTCCTCCTTGTCTCGGCGCCGCACCGAGGGTGCTTACTTCTGCCATGAGCTTCCCATCGCCCTTCTCTCCCGCGACTCGCATAGTCGCTGCATCCTTTGGCAAAGTGGTTTCAAATCCTGTCTCAGACAAGTGGCACACAAACAGGGCACGGGGGACAGGAGGGGCGTGCTGCGGACTGTGCCACCCAAAGGCCCTCTAAAATTCACAGAAAATAGGCCTTGAAAAACAAGGTCCTATATATGCACCGAGCAGCAATAAGTTTAAAATGAGTTTCTGCTGTTATGTGCTCAAGAAAATCTAGCAGGTTATAGTGTGACAAGTCTCTTGGTGGGCGCCTGCTCATTCTGTGAATATGAGCAGGAATTCTTGGAGACTAATGGGCTTGCAGTGGTGCTAATGCCAGCGAGGTGGTATCAAGGTATCACAATAATGCAGAACAGAATTATAAAGAAGGTGTCTTTACACACACGTGCAGAGACGACACAGGGGAAAGTCACTCAACTGCACGTCGAGGGAGATGACGATCTACAGAAGTCAAGTCCGAAAACAAATTCTCCACGGGGAAAACTACAGTGGAGAAGGTGGGGAATGGGCCTGTCTGCTGCTTATGAATGGGATGATTCCTCTGCAGGAGGCCACAAGCTTTGCACACGGAGAACCAACCAGCACTGCCTGGCCTAGGTATTACAGGCATCCACAGCTGTCCAGAGAAGGCTACGAGACCGTGAGACTCCGTGGTCCAAGCACCTGCGCTCGATGTGTGGCTGCATCTGCTGTGCACTCCCACGTGCGTCAGCCGAGCTGGTGTTCCGGGAAGTGTCAACTTGGTTGTCCATACCTTTTCACTGCGCAGGTAAATCATCTCAAGTCCCTGTCCCCAGGGCAGCCTCTCAGAATGACACCTGGATTTCTACCCTGCTCTCAAAGCTCTTCTGGGTGTTATGCTTAGCTCTCACCTTTGACCCTTTTGTACTAATTTATATAGTGAGTGTACACACAATTACCCAGCCTGCCAGAGGGTGCCACACTTAGGGTGTCCTTTGCAGCTCTTCTCTTCCCCTCCCCTCCCCTCCCCTCCCTTCCCCTCCCCCCCCTCCTCCTCTTTCTTTCTTTCTTTCTCTTTTTTCTCCATGTATATCTCTTTAGTGGTCTTGTCTTTTTCTACCATATCTTTCCTACATTGTACATACCAACTCTCAGAATTTCAATTTTCATCACTAGGAGATGAACTTACAGTTATAACCAAAAGTTAGTTTGTTAGTTCTTGACTCTCTTTCTTTTTAGCATAATTTCTAAATAAAATGTTCTATTTTGACATTGTCCTGCAGATTGTGAAAACTACTGAAGGATTTTAAGTAAGAAAATGACAATAACCTGTTATTATTTTTTCAAAAACCATTGGGGTGTATATGTAGAAATTATACATGACTTTAAACTGAAAGGAAAAGGACCAATTTCAACACTGATTTTAAGTTCCAAATAAGTAAAGTAGTAATTAAAAATGGTAAAAAGTGAATTAATTTTAAAAATAACGAGGTTCAAACATGAGGTGAAGGTGAAGGTGCAGGAGAAGATACAAGCGAGAGGGAAGGAGGAGAAATCCAGGCTGCAGCTATGTTGCCAGAAACGAGAGCAGAGCGACAGACGCTCCCTGAACTCGGGGGTGCAGGAGAGCGCAGCTCTGTCTGTGGCGGAGATAAAGGGTGCGGAACTCAGTCCTATCTATGGCCACATAAGACACTTGTGAAGTGTCCACCTTCAATGTCTGAGTGACATTTAAATTTATGAGTCAACATTTTAGGTAATTTAAAGGTAATTATTTGATATTCATCAGAATAGAGCTAGTGATTAAAATCAGCTGACTGGTTGAGACAAACCACGGATGGGGGGAGAGTAAGAAGGGAAGGACCAAAGTCACGCTCAGAAATCTGTGCAGTTCTAACCACAGACACCTCGTGGGGGATGTGCAAGAACTGCCAGCTGTGTTCTCAAGTACTGAAAGTCGTGGTCCCAAACCATACACTCGTTTCACTATAAGATATAATTTGTGCTTGTGTTGAAGGTAGGTAAGCTTGCTGCAAACAGCCCGCTTAAAATAATCAGAAGTGTTACTTATTTAAGACCGAGGGAGCAGGGGCCCGTGGACAAGCAGTTTGGAGGAAATGTAAGAGGAGAGACCCGCCATTCAGTAATTCTTTTATCCACGAGGATCTGGGAAGTTGCAAGCACCAGCTAAGGGCAGAGAAGAAAAGCAGGGAGCAGAAGATGAGACTATGCCAAGTGGGACAGGAGCTGCAACTGTCGCGCGTGGGGCAGAGGCAGAAGTTAACGAGCTTGGCTTTTAGCTGCGACTCTGAGGAGTGAACTGCAGGGGGGTGCAACTGACACAGACAAGCTCTCCAGAGGACGAAGCCCGGGTTCAAATGCTTCCATTGATTGGCTGGAAAGAGGGTTCGTGTCCTGATACTAACTGCCTATCAAAGTCAAAGGAAATTCATTATGAAAGAAGATAACATAATGTATAGCATCAATCATTCCTATACTTTTTCATATAAAATGTTACTCAATCAGTAAAAATATCTAGAAACACACCAGAAGGAAATATCACATGACCAAAAATCTGTAGAGAAAAAGAAATCTTAATTTAAAATCAGCAGATTAATAAATTCAAGAAATTTTAAGTTATTACGGAGAATATCAGATAATAATTAGAAAAATACAAGAAGAAATGTAAAACTTAAAGAATACATGAAATGGAAAAAGAACAAATGGATTTAAAAGATTAGAGTCATCTGATAGGAGTAACTGAACTAACAAAAATAGTTCAGCAAAGAATAGAGAAAAAACTGAAAATACAGGAATGAATACAAATGACACTCTCTGAAATTGTAATATTATGTAATTGGACTCAATGCATGTGTAGAGCTGTGGAATGATGAAAAAGCCATTTTCAAAAATTTATTAGCCAGGAAGAAATATTACCCAAGAATTTTCCACAAGTAATTAAAGCTATTTATCTATAGATTTAGGAAGCTTTAGATATCTTAAGCAGAATCAATCTAAGAGAAAATCTACTCTGTTATAATTTAAAACTGTAAAAACCAGTGACAATGGAAAAAAATTGACACAGGAAAAAGAAATGCCATCACCTTAAAATCATCATAAAGAAATTGACAGGTAAATGTTTTAAAATAAATATTTATAAATATTTTAGTTAACTTCTTAAATGTGACATTAAGACTCTTAATGTCTTTCCCTTGAAGATTAGGAACATGTGCACAACATCTGTGGTCACCTCTAGTCTGCATTGTACTGGAGCACAGGCAAAAGAGAAGGAAATAAAAGCATGAAGTTTATAAAGGATAAAATTTATTCTTATCCACAGAGGTCATAGTTGGTGAGTAAGTGTAAGGAAATCTCTAGATAAACCATTAATTTTAATAAGTAAATTCACCACATTTGCTGAGTATAAAGCAATATAGTCGTAGTACATGGCTCACAGTGCCCTGCAAGCGCGTGTGTTAGGTGAGTGGTTTTTCTGGTCCTGTTGGGAGCTGGTGGCTTGTGTAGGAGTTGGGACTTGGTGGTGGCCTTCAGGGAGTGAAAATGTGCTCTCAGAGGGGCTCAGGGCCTCTAGTCCCTTCTCCCGTTTCTCTTTCACTCTGCGGTCATGAAGTGACCTGTTACGCCCCATCAGGCACGAGACACCCACGATGTTGCCACAAGAGAAAAAGCCATAGGAAATTAGATCATGAACTTGATCCTGTGAAACTGTAAGCAAAAAATATTCTGTCTTTACAAGTTACGTATTGCAAGTATTTGTTACAGTACTGGAAAGCTGACGGAAATACAAAGCATACAACTATACCAATAGACTATCCAAGTTTAAAAGCTGATATTGGGGCTGGGGATATAGCTCAGTGGAATAAGCGCTTGCCTAGCAAGCGCAGGGTCCTGAGTTCGATCCCCAGTACCGCAAAAAAAAAAAAAAAAATCCCTGGGGATATAGCTCAGTGGCACAGCACCTGCCTTGTAAGCATGAGGTCAAGAGTTCGATTCCCAGTACCACTAAAAGCTGATATTATTTAAAATAATATCAAAATATTCAATACATCATATTGTCTCCCTAGTATAAGAATCTGAGAGAGTAAGTGAAATCTGAAAACTACAATAGCTATTATGAAAGGGAAAGAAACTGCTCTAGTTGGAAAGAACAAGTGGGATGAGGGAAAAGAAGCAAAGGAGAAAGAATGAATGGGAAAAATAGGAATGCTAGTTTGTGTTGTTCTATTGAAATGAACATCCAAGGTTTTCCTTTGCTGATGAATCTTGCATGCCTGTATCTGGTGACCTGGACAATCACTTTGAAGATAACAATATGCAATATAACAACTACTGTTTATTTCCTCTTGCTTTGTTTGGAAATCTTGTATCATTTTTGTTGTTTTCATGTTGTTTTGTTAATGTCTATGTTTGTGTTATTTTGTTTTTGACATTTTCTCTTTAAAACTAAAGGAAAAAAGAAAAAATGTATATATGCCTATACAAGGATAGCTGGGCTTAGTGTGTTGCTGATGTCTGTTTGTTGAAGGAAACAGTTAATGCTTAAATTTTGTTCCCTTTTGTCCTGACCCATTTTGCAGGCTTATATCTGTTAATCAGAACAACTAGGGTGAAGACAACAATACGTAATATAACAGCCACTGCTGAATTCCTGCCATCTTGTTTGATGAAGCTCTGTATTATTTTTAATGTTTTTATTACTTGTCATTGTCTTTAATTGTTTGATTAATCTTGCATTCTTGCATCTGGTGATCTGAGCAACTTGGTTGACGATAACGATATGTAATATAACAACTACTGTTAATTCCTTTTATCTTGCTTTGAAATCCTGTATTGTTTTTATTGTTTTTGGGTTTCTTTGTCTTAATCATTGTTTTTTGTTGTTGCTTTCTTTTTCTCTTTAAAATAAAAAACCTAAGAAAAACTAATGAGAGATACACATAACTTCTATAGTATATCACAATATTAAGAATGTTAAAAGAAGGATAAATTATACTTATGGAATAGAAGAATGAATATTGTCAGTCTATCAATTTTCTCTAACATTTATATACAAATTCAATACTTTCCCAGTGAAAGTACTGTACTACTGTATTAGATTTTTGGTACAACTTGAGAAGCTTTTTTTTAGCATCATGTTGTGATATTTATTCCATTAAATGGTCTTAAAACTAGGAATTTATATATATGGTTTTAATATACCAATAGCATTATCTCATCTAACTGAACTTTCAGAAATGGTTAAATTTTAAAGCCATTAAAAGGTAAGTGTGTACCAGAAATTACTTTTAACAAATCTTTTTGCCCTGTTTTGTTTTAGCAAAGAAAAGTGAAAGAAAACCCAGGAAAATTCATACTTGTTCATTATTTAGCTCATTTTAGGGTTACGTCCATGACAGACTTCATCCATTTGAGTTAAGAAGCTTTGGGAGTCGTCACCACCTCCACTTGGTTGGTAAGCCTCTCTCTAGTTCTGACACGTGGAATTCCTTCCCAAAGAAAAATTTCTTTCCCTACCTTTCTGCTTCTAGATCTGTCTTGAAAAGTTCTTGCTATAGGGTACTTAGGTTACTAATTATCCAAGTTATTTTTCTGTCCTTTTGTTTATATAGTTGTAGTTTAAGATTTTCTGTGTATGTAAGAGCTAGCAATTCAAGTCACAGTGCTGAATTTGGCTTTTAAGAAACAGTGACCCAAACTGCTTTTTAAAAAATTCTAATTATGTACGTTAGTGAGTAGGATACTTGCTGTAATCTTTTTTCCCCCGCAGAGAGGGCACCTTGACAATTTTGCAAACTAGCTTTAGGAGCCTGGACAGTTTTCTAGATTAAAGGAAACCTTGTCACTCTGAACATAGTGAGCTGTGGGTGACAGGACCTGGCAGTGGCCACCTGTCCTGAAGCTCAAGTAAAAGCTGTCCACTGGCTGCAGACAACGCTCAATGGTGCCTTCCCACTGGCAGTTCTCAGCTCTGGGAGTCTCTGTCTCTGGATCAACTCTGAATCATCTACAGTAACATCTGTGCTCTCTGATGTAGATGAGAACTGCTGTCTAAAATGTAACTGCAATATGATCTAGCATGAGGACAATTTCTCTGTTGTGTCTTCTATAATGGGCTTCTTAACTGAATTTTATTTTCTGAGTCACAGGAAGGGATATTTGGCAGAGGTTGCAGGATGCACTCAAGGGTGACTGTGGCCCTCAGAGAAATGAGATGATCTCGATGACATGTTAAAAGTTAAGCACACAAATAAGTTGTTTGTGTAGTGCTGAAGCTTACCTTCTTATTCCCAATAACCCCGACTCGAATTTTCCTGGGTCCACAGGTGAGACAGATTACCGTGTCCCACGTTTGCTACTGCTGTGGAAACATCAAGTCAACCCAAACTACATTCCAAGAGTTCTAAACGAACACATGAGCAAGCAAACAAAAATTGTGCTATGAAGACTTCTGCATAAGTTATATCCCTTGTTTTAAATCCTAGGAAAATAAAATTGTTTTACTGCTTTTGATTGGGCTGAAATCAAACTAATTTCTCTATAACTAATACATACAAACTCACCCAAACCCACCCTCCCAAGGCACTATTTTATAATCCAGGGGGAAAATTGGGTATGACAAGTTGATTTTAAAGCATAAAAGAGACACGTAACAGGCCCCAAATTGCTACTGTGACATTGAAAAAGACCAAATGTAACTCATTCTGACTAGTAGCAATGAAATATTGCTATAAAACTTTAGTGAAGAAAAGAGTATAACATTGGTATGAAGGCTGAGAAGCACGTTAGAGGAGCCAAGACAGGAGGTGGGATCCACCCTTACACGCTGGGACCCCCGGCATGTACAGAAAGGCCGGGTGCTGCCGTAGCAGAGAGGGGCTTCTGCGGACGGCACTGTGTAAGATGATGTGCACGTGGTAAGTGAGTGATTTTTATTTCCTATCATATGCATGCTAATTATAGGTCAATTATAGATTTAAATATTAAAGATAAAAAATAAATCTGCTCATGTTATCACTTCAGGGTACATCAGAATTTCTTCAACAAGAGACAACAAAAATATTGAACATAGGGCCAGGGATGCAGCTCAGCAGCACAGAGTCTGCCTGGCAGGTGCTAAGTTGTGAGTTTGATTCTAGGTAGCAGTAAATAAATAAATAATAGGTAAATAAATAAAGGAGATGTTTTACAATGAAACAACCCTAAGGTTAAGGTACATAAGGAAAACTGACAATGCATGCCACAGAACAACAGATGTATTTCACAACACATTTGAAAAAAGCAAATTTGCATCATTATCTGTGTGGTTTATGTGCTGTGTTGTTGCCCTGCTGGTGTTGCTGATATTAAGGTGTTTTTACACCCGATCATACATGCACAAGGGCACATAAACTACACACTTATCACTGCACAAACTACATGGAGTGAACGTTGCCTTGTCCCTACCACTCAGACTGAGACACAGCGGCGACCAGCAGGGAGGTCCTTCTTCTACAGCCCCACCCTCTGCAGCCAAACGGAGACCTACACACTGATTTGTAACACCACACACGAAGTTTCAGTATTATCTAACTAAAATAAAAATGTGCGTTTCCTTGTGCACCTGATCACTATCAGCCACGACTGGGTTTGCAGGATCACTCACCTTTCACGAGTGGCTCATGGTCCTTCCTTTCCACTGCTGGAAAGCACTTCAGTGTGTGATTAGGTTCTCTCTGAGGTGCTTTGATCTGATGACCATTTTTCTTTATTCTAATTCAAGGTGCTGCAAAAAGTTTACTACTGACATTTGTATGCGTGTCTTTTCATTTATTTATTTATTTTTATTTTAAAGAGAAAAAAAGAATTTCAAAACAAGATGGTGGGAAATTAACGATGGTTAATATATTACCTACTGTTATCTACAAAGTAGTTGCTCAGATTATAAGATGTAGGCATGCAAAATAGATCAAACAATGTAAGCACAACCTGTTCTTTTCTAGGAACTAATAGAAATTAGTAGTATAATTATCTTAGCTGGCATGTGTGTATATATGTATATTTTTCTTTTCCTTCCTTTTCTTCTTTCCCTTATCCAAGTTGTTCTTTCCTTTTGAGGAGTTTATTTTCCTTTCACAAAATCTACTGTACATTTTGGACTTCATTCACTCTTTAAGTTTCCTACACTAAGAAGACAATACAATGTTTGCAATGAGTCTGGTTTATTTCACTTATGAATATGATTTCTAGATGCATTCACTTACTTATGAAAACTTCAAGTTTGTACTTCTTTATGGATGAATAGTACTCCATTGTAGAAAAATATCACGTTTTATCCATTCCTTGGCTGATGGGCATTTGGGTTGTTTCCAAGATTTAGCTATGATAAATTGTGCTGCTATAAACATTGGTGCACATATAACACTTTGGTATGATGTTTTTAATTCTTCTGGGAAATTATTCAGAAGGGGAATAGCTGGGTGGAATGGAATCTCTAATCCTAGTGTTTTGAGAAATCTGCACATTGATTTCCACGCTGGCTGCAGCAGTCTCCACTCCTACCAACAGTAGAGAAGGGTTCCTTTTTCCCCTCAGCCCCTCTAGCATCTGTTATTGGTTGATTTCTTGATGGTAGCCATTCTCTCTGGGGTGAGATGGACTCTCAGTGTTATTTTTTTTTTGTCTTTTTTTTTTTATTTTAGAAACATAAAAGTACAAAAACATATTGACAAACAGACACCCATTATCATAGAAAATAGTACAATCACAACTAATCTATAGACAAGGTGATATGGTCTCAACAGTAGTTGTTGATTTATCCATTGATATCTTCGAATTGTAGATGTATGGACCCA
>PVLD010000252.1:244971-331011 GCA_004027595.1 Dinomys branickii | reverse complement strand
GTCATAGCTATATTTTCCTTAATAATTTCCAAAAGCCCCACTTTTACAAAGAAAATAGTTTGGTCGCAAATTATTGGCATGCTCTCTTATGTTGTTTTTTCTGTGAAAGATCTGTTTAAAACCAAATTAATGGTATAAAATGTAGAAATTTAAATAAATAAAAGTCTAGGGCTGGGCATGGTGGTGCACACCTATAATGTCAGCACTGGGAAGATTAAAGCAGGAGAACAAAGCAAAGAAAAAAATACAAAAAATCTCTAAAAAGAAAATACTCTATGAGTTTAAAATTTCATATCACACTTTGTCATTTAGACATTATGCTGGATTTAAAAGATCAAATATCGAATCCCTTGATCTAGCCCGAGAATTAAATAGCAGTCAATGGAAAAGAGAGTTTTTGTCCACTCATGTGTAAACTAAGCAGGTGGCAAATTGTATCTTGTGGCTGATGAGATGACCAGCGGTCTCTGCCCTTGGGTGACATTTAAAAAATATGTCCCATATTAATTTAATCCTGACCTGACAAGTCTCTGAATTGAGTTGTAAAGCAAAGACATGAATGTCCTGATTAAAAAGGTCAATTCAAAAATGCAATTAGAAAATCAAGCTCCTTAGAAGTGACTATTACTATATGGCAAATTTCTCAGAAACAATTAATGATATGAAAGCACAGGGCCTACTGTCACTTGTCTACTTTTCTGATACCTGCATGGACATTGTTTTCTAGTGGAGGAAACCACCAGTTTTTAAAGCCCACAACTGTCTGGTCTAGTTCATACTGAGCTTTGACGAATACAGAAAGCAAAGCAATCTCAGTGGGAGACCGCACACCCAAATCCACCGTGGTGGTAACATTGCGTAGCTCCAGGTGGCAGAGGCAAGACCTGAGGTTCTGTATTTCTTCCTATTCCTCCTGCTCTGACTTTCTGTCCCGCTCTCAGCAAACCTTTACTGTTGCAAACATCCTTGATGAAAACCAGATATGAGAAAATGAATGGCAGTGTGATTTTACTCTATTAGTATTCAAGATATGCTCATATTTGTTTTAAATGGCAAATCAATGACTGTGAGACTCCTGAAAGCTTCCTTTGCCACCTGCCGGCATCCTACTGACGTGCAAATTCTACCATCATATAAAAAGTTTGCCTTTTTTTCAACTTTTTCTCCCAATTTTCAATATTATCCAGTTTAACTTAACAGAATAAAATATTGCTAGCTCAGTTTTTCTCTAAAAATATGACACACTGTCAAGATTTAATTAGGTTTTATCTCTAGAATATTTTTGGCTTTAAGAAGATATATACATAATATTAAAATTAATATATTAACATAACCAGTTGTATGCTTTAGAACTGTGTCAGATCTGATCAACACAGAAGCTCATCTTGAATTTTTAGGTAGGATTAACATCCTGTCTCTTCAAAACAAACCTGGAATTTCTTTTTCATCTAACATTCGTATTCCATCATATATTTTTCTTCCACAATGAAATTTAAAGAAAAAAGGTTTTCTGTCTTCTAAATTAGTCCAGAACGTCAAAATGAGACTTTAGCGTTCACTCTTATCGTTGTCAGGGAACTTCTTTCCATCTTTTGCCTTTTATTTAGAAGTAACTGTGGGTTCGCAGGAAGTTGGGAAGATAGTACTGAGAGATCCTCAGGAACTTTTACCTCATTTCCCCCAACAGTGACATCCTGGGTAATTTGAATATAATACTAAAGGTAGGACAACACCACTGGCACAAGTTCAGGTTTCAGCACTGTGTGGGTTCTGTGATCGCCTGTGGCAGCACAAAGTCACATGTATGTGGCCACAGAAGTCTGAGGTTCAGACCCACACCAGTCTGGCTTGGTGCCAGGATGGAGCAGCGTGTCTCAAGGTGTCTTGGGTCTGACTCGGACCAAGGACATTCTCATGGTGCATTCAAGGCCCCCTGTGTATCACATTCTTCCCCAGGGGAAGTAGTTTTCTGTCCAGAATGGCATGCAGCTGTACCCGCTCACCAAACGCCTGCATTTCACTGACATTATTTTAACCCTTTTTCTCACACCACCACTGCAGTCGCGATCCAGAACTGATTCGTTACCACAAAGATGAACTCAGTGTCCACACTTTGCCAGGTTTTAATGAGGTTGGTACATCACAAGGGCATGCACAAGGGCAAGATTCAATCCCCAGCACCCAAGAAAGGAAACTTTACTTCCCCAATTGCAATGAGACACTTTGCCATTAGTTCCTCTCAAAACACCCTCTTCACCTTAAACACACATATTCCATTGTTCTCGTGGCTCTCTGAAGCAGTTCTGAAAGTGCTCTTTCCTGAGTGTCTTCACAGCATGTGATTAACAACAGTGAACGCGGCTGCCGAGGGCCCCACCAGAAAGGCAGCTCGTGAAAACGTGACGCCGCATCCTCGTCCACCTGATTCCCCAGGTCTGGCCCTGTGCAGCTTCTGGCTAGTCCCCAAAGTCAAAATGACCACAAAGGGGGAAGATTTTGAATTGATTTACAACATCGAGGCAGCGCCGACAGCACAACTAGTGACACAAAAGAAGCGAAATTCTATGTAGTTTTAAAACATTCGATTACTACAGCACATCGAAAAACAAAAAGTGAACGATCCTGACTGTTTAGGAAGGGAAGACGAAGGACCCCCCGGGACAGCCGCACTCACTGTCTGTCAGAGTCCCCAGGACAGTGGTGGCGAACCCACGGCACGCGTGCCACGGCAGGCTGTGTCCCTGAAAGCTCTCAAAGTTTTGCCACCACTGCACTAGGACGACTTCGGAGGCCTGGTAAAGCTCTGAGCTCTCACAGAAAACAACTTGTCTTTTAACGCCAGGCCCTGGCTCTTTACAGGTTGTGATGAAATTGCCTTGTTAGATCCACAAAGCAACTGCATCCATGTCTTTTCTAGTTTTGCTACTAGCACATTTGCCACAGCCCTTTAAGTAAAAAGGGTGCGGATAGAAACCCAGGTAAAACTCACACAGATGAAAGCAACTTCAGTTTAGAAGCTAATGACCTGAAACATGAAGAACTGTCCATCAGAAAGATGGAGGAAACAAAATCCATAACCCAAAAATCCTTCAGACACTTTCAAAAATCACTTAAATGAAAGGAATGAAACACTCAACCTTGCCCAATAGCAGTCTTGAAGACGCTTTTCTTTTTGTTTGCAGTACAAAAAACTTTATCTAGAGACGGGATTTCACCAAGTTGCTCCAGCTGGCCTCAAACTTGATGTCCTCCCGCCTCAGCCTCCCAAGTAGCTGGGATTATAGTTGTGCACAACTGCAGTGGCAGCGTTGAAGTCTTAGGGAAGTTCTCTGTTACTTCTTGTGACTCTACAACAGCTTAGAGTTTTGATACCATTTAATCTATAGCTTTACAACAGCCCCACTACAAGCCATGGAAACACAGACTAACTGCCCACAGAGATTTGGCCCAAACTGCAGGTTTCTAGGGGGACTCCACCCTCTCCACAGAAACAGAATGTTCTTTTCCTTCCTCACATGCATCTAAAAGTAAACCACTTAGTTTCAGAGAGTGGGACAGTCACATTCACCCCAACCATTTCAAGGGACAAAGTTTCAATAATTTCTTATTTGGAGGGAAAGAACCTCTAGAAATGGGTGATATTATGAATCAGGGAAGCCAGGCACTGCGGTACACACACCTGTGGTCCCAGGTACTGGAGAGGCTGAGGCAAAAGGATCACAAATTGCACAGGCCTTGCTGCCTCAGTAGCCCAAGTGGATTCAAAATATTTCCTTTCATGGTCACTGTGACTTTGTGGAAGAGCCAGAAATTGCACAGCTCCACGCCAGTGAATAAAGTGGATGACAACAGACCATGTTTTTCTCAACAGGAATTCCCATACCAGAAGCAGTGTGTGACACTGGCATCGTCGTGACAGAAGATGAAGCCATTTGTCCATTAGTTAGGCTATTTTCTACACATGTCATAGGGTTCCGGGGTACAGACTCCGATCGCACAGCTCCGTCCGTGTCAACCCCACCTTGATGGATCTTGATCAGTGCACTTTTTTCTGCATGAGGAGAACTGGATCAGCACTCTGAACCTACCTCTCAGAATCATGCCCATAGCCCCAAGCTTCATCTCCTGAGATGACATTTCATAAAAAGCCAGACGCAGGAGTGATTGTGCAACTCTGATGAAATGCACTGTTCCTGATCCATGATTGCAGGCACCTTTTCAAACACACCTTCTCTCGACTGTAGCTCACAACTGTCCACAAGAAGCAAGTTGAAACTTGTCACAGGCTGCGACACAGGTTTGATGCTCCGCTCTGGCCTGCCTTTCCATTGGATGGCACTCAGCGGCAGTGTTCACCATGTTTTATATTCTATTTTTCTTAGCCTTATTTTAAAATACTTTCAAGTATTTCATTGTCTTCACATATCAGAGTATTGTAAAGAACCTTTAAAGATGCAGATTAGCTCTAAATCCAGAGGGAAAGAAGAGGGAGAGTCCTCCTTGTTCTGAATCTCTCCTGAAAACAAAAAACAAGGCAGGGAGTGTTTCTCAGTGGTTAGAGCCCTTGCCTGGCAAGTGTGAGGGCCTGGGTTGGATTCCCTGTGCCACAAAAGAGAAAAACAAAACTCCCACTTATGCAAGATCTCAGCCACAACACCAGCCACATGTTGAAATTGAAAATTTTTTTAAATGTTCCCTACTTTTTACCTGTAATTCCCTTCCATGACTATGTTCTACAGAGATAATATGAAACAGAGAAAAAAATTAAGGCCAACAAAGTTTACCCCAGTACTATCCGTGATGGTGAAAGATTTAAACAACCTTGGCCTATTTGTCTACCAGCTGAGAGAAAGTTAGGCCCACCATGGAGCGTCGACTTCCATGGCATATGAAGGTGGCTGTAAAAAGTGTGTTCAGAAAAAGTGTATAGTAAATATGCAGGGGTTTCTGGTAGTGAATTTCAGCTAGACACATACAGTACATTGAAGCAGTGTCTACTAGTATGGATTTGTGTACACACACACTTCAGAATGTCCCCAGAAACTGTGCCCAGAAAAAAAATCTGAAAGGAGATGCAGTAGAATATTACAGAGCAGTTATCTTTGATATTGAAGGGAAATTATTTTTATTCTTCATTTTCCAAATTTTCTGCAGTATACATACTTTGGTTTTAGAAGAGAACTTTTATTTTTAAAAAAAGAAACCGCAAACATCTCGCAGTTTGGGTTGGACTTGGAAGCAGTGACACAGCCCCGGGCTGTAACCCCGCACCTCTCTTCTTCCTTTTCCCCTTGGCTTCTCTGATGAAATGAGGCCGCTGTTGAGTGGCTGAGCAGGTGAGCGCAGATCTCTGCAAAGACACTGCTTGGTTAGTGTTATTTACCTAAGTTGAACTTTTCTAGGAAAGAATTGTAAAAAAATGTTTTAAAACATGAAAATTTTCACAAAGTCCTTTCCTTCGCCCTCTCTGACTCTCGGCATGGTGGCAGTTGAGGGTTCTGAAGATCATGGAGTTTTATTTCCCTGCAGATGTGAGAAGCAGTTAATTCACAAACCGCAGTTGCAGGTGGTTTCGGGGAAGGGAGCTGAGGACAAAGGAGTAAAGCTGCACGGAGCCAGCTCAGGGTGTCCCAGCAATATAAGTCCACGCCTTTTCGCTGTGACAAAAGCTTAGCGGACAGAGGCACGCGCTCAGCTTTTCCTACATGTCAGCCAACAGGGCTCCCCAGGCAGCTGCAGCCAGAAGGGCGGCTGCAGCTCTACCTCTGGTCTTGAACACCCGTGCGGGCCGCCTGTGTCTGCAGGACAAGGATGGTTTGGAAATAGAAAAGCTAAAGTGCTGAGTGGCGTTGTAGAAGGTGCAGCAAACTGTCACCAGCGCTGCCACTGAGAGTGATGGTGAGACGCTGCAGTAGAGGTGTGCTAGGAAACCATGCTTCATGGGGTGTGAGACAGAGGACCCGCCTCCCGGACACCTGAAACCTCAGTGTCAGGGTGTGCTCTGCGGCTCCTGGGTCAGCTGGCAATATTCAACCCTCTTTCTTGACTTTCTTTTCCAGTATTGAGAATTGAACCAGGGCCTTCACACGAGCTACATCCCCTGCCGTTTTTTTTTTTTTTTTTTTCTTTTTAGACATTTTTTGAGACAGGGCTTGCCCAAGCGGCTCAGGCTGGGCTCAAACCTGCAATCCTGCTTCAGCCTCCCAGAGTGCTGGGATTACAGGTGTGTGTTCCTGTGCCTGGCTCTCTTTCTTGACTTTTTTACTGCCCTTTTTCCTTTGAGAACTCAAAGGCACTTGGCCATTTCTCACCCATTCCAACAGCTGGGGCAAATTTTAGGAAAAGCAGAAATAGTCATGCTCATCAACTTCCTCTTTTCTGATGTATGTTCTTCTGGAACGCTCTGAGAGATGCCACTCAGCACTGAGTGTCTCTCTTGGGGCCACTCTGCATTGGACAAGACTCCTGTAGACTGGTGTTTCCCAACCATGTGTGTAGAGCAAGATCCTTGAGAAGCACTGCGACACCTTCATCTAAGAGAAGGAGGAAATGCAAATGCCGTCTTGCGCGCTGGGTGTTTAACCCACATATTGTACATGAGTTCTTTCTTGAAACCCGTTGCTGTACTACTACATTCAAGCAGGGTGTGTTTGTAGGAGAGTTTCAAGCCAACTTCTTTCCAGCCTCGTACTTAGGGTTCTGCCAGTAACTTCAGTGACAGTTGCATGTGTTCATCTGGAACCTTCCTTCTGGGGAGCACTTCCAGAAGAGAGGCTCAGGGCAGGATGACCAGGAGGCAAAAAGCAAGGCAGGAAGAGCTCAGGGTTCAAATATCCCTGTGAGGCCACGCCCCCAGTGACCTCATTTCTGCCCACAAAGGCCCCACTTCTGAAGAGCTCCACTTCCTCCGCATGGTGCCACAGGGATACGGCAGCCTGTAGGGACGTTTCACACTCAAAGGACAGTGCCCCCGTGCCCACAGCCTAGCAGCCCTGCCATTCCAAAGCCGCTTAGTGGCAACAGGTGGGTTTGTGTCTCACTCCCACCCACGGCTGATGTTCTGCCCGGGTTACAGGATCCCCTTCAGGCGGCTGACCTGCAGTGGTCACCTCGTGGGTGGTATCACCTTCTTGTTCCGCATTATCTGTGTGTTCCCATGGACCGCAGGACGCAAACGCTCTCCACACAGCCCGTACGCCTGGCCGCCCTGGAGCAGATTCTGGTTCCTGGGGCGGATTCAGCGCTGTGAGGAGTGTCGTGTCGTGGAGCTCAGCAAGTCGCTGTGAGACCGGAGCTGCTGTCAGCCGGGTTATCAGCTGAACCACCGGAACCGGGGTTCCGGGGCTCCTTGCTTTCCCCCACTTCCCTTCATTTTGCCTGTGTACACTCTGCACTAAGACCATCTTCTTTTTTTCCCAGTACTGGGGGGTGATTCAAGGGCCTTCACACCAAGCTGCACGCCCATCCCTTTTAAAAAAATATCTTAGACAGCGTCTTTCTAAGTCTCTAAGTTGCCCCTGCTGGGCTCAAGTCAGATGTCACCACACCTGAGAGAGTCATAGTTAGGCCAATCCATTGCCAGCCGCTGCCACTCCTGCCTCCCTGACCTTCTCTGCTGATCCTTACCAGCCTTCTTGCTGCCCTTGCCCACTGCACTTCCAAGGGTTCCCCATCACGCCCGACCCAGCCCAACCCCTCCCGAGTGTGCTGTGTCCCCTCCAGCTGCTCCTCGGGGTCGCTGCCGCACCCCATGCCACCTCCTGCCCTGTGGTGTTTTCTTCCTCCTCATGGCTTTTACTTCAACCTGAAATTAAATTCTCACTTGGGTCCCTCTCACTTCCATTCTGTCCGGGGGATTTTTCTGCCTTACTCCTGCATCCTTGGCTCTAGAGCCATGACATCCGCACAGAGGCTGTCACATGCATTGGAGCGAACAGAAGAGCTTGCCCTTCACCCGGTGGGGGCTCCCTGGACACAGGATGGGGACCTCCATCCCCGTATCTCCACTTCTCCTTTCGACAAAGGAAAACGCAAAGAAGCAAAATGACTCGTGACCCTGCACAGAGCCCAGGGCTGGGCTGCAATGGAATAAAGAGAAACACGAAATAGCAAAGTCAGTTATGTCTCAGGATCCAGCGTTGGTTGTTTCCAGAACACATGCACACACAGCCCTCTCAGCTACCGAGTTATGGGCTGGGAGTATAGCTCAGTGGAATAAGCGCCTGCCTGGCAAGTGCAAGGTCCTGAGTTCAATCCCTGGTACTGCAAAAAAAAAAAGCTGTCAGATACCAAGTTACTATATTAACACATCCCGCTACCAACAGCCTCCTGTACACCATCCACCATGTCTAGATTACTCCCAACACCAACACAGTGGCCGTAGTTGCCACACAGAATCACCGAGCAGATAATAACAAGAAAAAGACAGAAGCCCTACTTTTTCCAGAATCTTTTTGGTCCGGGTCTGGTTAAATCAGTGGATATGGGACCTGTGGATTCAGAGACCACCACCACAAAATCCTATTCTGTGCTAAACCGAGTTCAGGGCCAGGAACCCCAACATGACAAGAACCATGCCTCCCTGGGAGGGTTGACGCACGCAGTTACTGCCACCTCCGCCAGCATGGTGTTGGAGCTGGCCTCCAGCTCAAAAGTGCAAACAGCTCAGTCTACATTCAGATGGAACTTACTGACGTGGAGAAGAGCTGGCTCAGTGTGCTCAGGGGAGGCTTTTCGCGGCACATCTTGCAGTCTGAGGAGGTCCTGGGTCGATAACTGCAGACCTAGTGTGCAGCACAGGGTGAAGCACAGCACGTCAGCGCTGGGCTGTGCAGCAGCTTCCTAATTTTATTTAGGGCCAGGACTTTGGACTTGAAATTAGTTGTGCATCATTTTCCCTTCAGCCCTTGCCACTATGTGCAAATATATTCCACTGGAACGCTTCTGAGGGAAGGAACTGGTTTGTTTTTTATTGTCTACCTGGGGCCTGGTATCGAAGTGCCTGCTAGATATTTGTTGAATAATCACAAAGCAAATAGATTTTGTCAAGCTTTTGAGTTCTTTGCTTTCCTGAGATTGGCCTCAAATCACAGCTCTCTACAGAGCTTAAGGCATCTCGGCAAAGCAAAGCTTGGCGAAGGAGTAAGCTGCTTCTCTCTTCTTTCTCCCCCAGTGAAAGCCGGGTAGGGCCAGTCCTCTTCCCGGAGCTCTTCCCAGAACTGCCAGACACACGCCTGAGGCTTCTTCAGGTCCTTCCTTTTGCAAGCACTCGCTGCCCAGCAGTTGTACTTGCTGAGCTTTGTTCATTCGTAGGGGGCACAGGCAGCAAAATTCAAAGGCGCTCAGGTTCAGATGCCCCTCACCCTGGGCCCTTGCTGCGGGGGAGGACACCAGAAGTGGATCAAGAGAGAAATGCTTTGTTCACATTCACTTGGGAAGAGGCCTCGGCCAGGAGCTGGAATCCTGGGTGCTGGGGTCACTGCTGTGCAACGCCCCCATACACACACACAGTTTTCAGGCAAAATGACTGAAGACCACCCCTATCATCTCCAAGGAAGTGACTTCTCAGCCGTGATGACAGTGGTGTTACATTACAACACCTAGATCTGCGTTCTCAGGTGGGAATCACAGGAGTTGGGTAAGGTTTCTACCATCTGCTCACCAAAAAATCAATGTCATTGTGGATTTCTAAAGAGACTGCAGCCCTGGTCAAGAGCAGCGTCCTCCCATGGGCATCCCCAGTCATAAGGACCAGGTCCTGCAGTGGCCCAGCGTGGCCTTTACTCCTTCCTTCCTCTGTCTGCTGTGACTGTGGAACTCGAAGGGCCCCTGTCAGTCAGCCAGGCGTGTCCTTGCCCTCACAGAGACAGGATTCCTATCTGGTCCCAGAAATGCAGCAACACATGCAGGAGAGCAGACGAGCACACCAAGGTTAGGAAGCATCACACTGTCAGTGTGGGGAGAAAGGGGTGACAAGGTGGCCCTGGCCATCAAAGCATGTGAGAAGGCCCCCTTCCAGAGGTGGACACACAGCTTTGAGGCCAGCCTGAACTACATGGTGGGACCCTGGCCCAAAAAAACAAAAAACATAAAAACAAAATATCCAAAGACATTAAATACTGGTACGAATACACCCTAAAAGCGTTCATTCTGCTTCTCATCGTGTGCATTCTAGCTGGTCTCTGCATCAACTCAGTAACGGATAAATCCCAGATTAAAACTACTTCCCCACCAGAGAGCTCTCTGCAGCCCTGCTGCAGATACTGTGCCAGATACTATCATTGAGATTGTTGGGAGAATATTTAAAAGAAAATCTAATCTAAATGGACTCCTAAAATGACCATGTCTCATTCCATCACAAAATTTTCTTTAACCTGAGACCCAGAATCACTCTCTACCTTGCTCCCAAAAGCCTGGTGTGTAGGCAAAGCCACCTCGCCAACCTCCCAGGTCCCCACCTGCAGTGCCCAGCCCTTGCCCGGACTCTGCAGCGCTTCCTCTCCTCCTCAGTGGACCCAGGGAAAACCAGCGCTCCTGTGTATGTTTTTTTAGAATGTCTGCTCAGGTGTCCGTGGTTGTACAAAGCCATCCTGATGTCCCTGACTATAATATTGTCCACACAGACCATGCCATGGCCCCGCGGCCTGTCATGGTGGAGGCTCAGAAGGAATGAGTGTAACTTAGGTAGTGGTGGTCACCCCTGGGACGAACCCTGCGGAAGACTGCACGCAGTATCTCCCTCTGGCGGTAGCCGAGCTGTGTGTGTGCATGTGGGAGAGCAAGCCACGCAGTCAGTGCCACTGCCGCTGGGAGGAAGAGGACCTATTTCCAAATGCTGCTACAAGAGGGGCTTCCAGAGCGGCGGTACTGGCTACACGGTGCACTGAGTTCCTCGCCCAGTAGCAGTGTGTGGCTGTGTTGTCCACCATCTGGCCAGAACTGTGAATTGTTTCCTCTTTGCTGAAAGGCAAGAAAACAAAACCAAGCAGCACTCTGTTTTTATTTATACTTCTTCGGTGCTGTCAGGTCGCACCCTGGAGTGTTAGCAACTTGTATTATTTCTTTCGTGAATGACCTCATTTCCTATGGCAAGGTACATTTTGTTGCTTTTTTTTATTTAATGGTTTTAAAACCAAAGCACTTGTACATAATCAAAATGTTTATATGGCAGTGGATGTTTTTTTTTACCTTCCTGAGAAAGCTGTTATTGAAACTGGCAATTTATAAAAAGGAAAGAAAATGAAGACAGGGCCCCCCCTTCCAGCCCTAGGAGGGAACAGGTGACAGCACCACCTGTGTCCCTCTGAACACCGGACCTCCCTGTGCAGCACCTTCACCTGGTCATGCCACCGCCGTCTCACACCCTAGGCATTCTGGTGACTTCTTTCCGCCATGTTCCTTCTCTTCCTGGTCTAGCAGCCTCGTTGGCTCGTCCTCCTCATACCCTGCACTTCTCCTGCCTCCCCGCCCTTCTGGCACGTCCTCTGCCCTTCCTCCGTCTGCCTGTCCTGTAGCCCCAGAATCACCATGATGAAATTCAGAACATGTGACTCAAAGTATGCAGCTGTCACATGGTCTGATCACTGAACAGGCCCAGCGGGTCCGGGTGATCCAGAGCACAGCCTCCTGCCTTTGCAGTGAATCTGGACTCCATCCTCCCTCCAGTCCTCCTTTGCCCTGGATGGTCGTGGGACCAGCCAGCACCATTCGACTTTCACCTTCCCAAGTGCTGGGTTCATTCTGGCTCCTCATAACTGAGGAGACACAGAGGCCCTGGCTTGCTTTTGGCTTAGCAAGAAGGCCTCCTGCTTGTTTGTAAGGCCAGGCTTCCCCGCCTGTACTCTTCCAGGACTTGGGCTCCTGTCCTCCCTCTTCTTGCCCTGTCTCTTACTGGCTGATACCCAGGCGCCATGAAGCAGCAGCTGCACCCCACCCCCTCTTCCCCTGGGCCCTGGGGGCAGGTCCGTGATGTTGGCATGTATGGCTCCTCATTACGCCCCACCTCTGCCCGGCAGGCATGTCCTGCAGGTGTAAGCACTGGCTGCTCGTGGAGCCTAACTTACACCTTTCCTGCTATGAGACTTCTGAGACATCG
Source organism: Dinomys branickii (assembly GCA_004027595.1). Classification (NCBI taxonomy): domain Eukaryota; kingdom Metazoa; phylum Chordata; class Mammalia; order Rodentia; family Dinomyidae; genus Dinomys; species Dinomys branickii. The sequence goes on along the minus strand of PVLD010000252.1, from coordinate 318,917 downwards.
GTGACTGAGTCACAAGCAGTTGCAGGCAGGATAATGGGCATTGGTCCCACAACCTCTCTGGTCCTCCGGTCCCCAGTGCAGGGAAGCATCCAGGGAGAAGCCAGGACCCCAGACACCTGCCCAGAGACGCGCACACCCCAGGCCCTGCTCTAGGGCCCCGCGGCCTCCTCTCCTGGGAGCTCTTCTACCTCTTTCACAGAAGTGGCAATGCATCCTCCTTGGTTTGGCCTCTAGGGTGCACTTTCCCAACCTTGCCCATCCCAGCAAGTACACACAGCCCTGCACCATAAAACAGTCATACTGTGTTACCCTTTCTGTGTGCACCTGCCAGATCCTGGCTGGGCTCTTTGAGTTTATCCTAGCAAAACAGCACCTACATGCTCTGGGCCTGAAATTACCCACGGCAATCCAGATAGCACCTTGCCTCCTCTTCATCGCCCAGAGTGCAAACTCTCTCCTGGGCTCAGCTCCCAGGACTTCTCTCACCCGCTTCTCCTTCACTCCAGGCCCGTGTGGCCTCCTGCGATATCTCCCAGACTCCTCACCCGAGACCCCAAGTTCTCCCCACCTTGGTAACTGATGCCAAGCTCTAGTGACTGAATCCTCTGCCTGGCCTGCTCTTTTCTTGAATTCTGCAGCACTGACCTTCTCCATTAGCCAGAAGGACACACAGACATGACAGAGTGAACAGTAACAAAGAGGGCCATCCCCTTGGTAAGCACAATTCAGTTGCTTCTTCCCATTGATATGCAATCTTGCTACTCTGATGGGGTTAGACAATTACTACACCCACAAACCAGCACCAGCCAGGCCCAGAGGTGCACACCTGCATTCCCAGCTGTCCTAGTTACTTTCCTTGTTGCTGAGACAAAATACCTGACACCCAAAGTTAAAGGAAGAAAGGTTTATTTAGCTCACAGTTTATAGAGATTTCAGTCGATAATCAGTTGGCTCCCAGGCAATGTGGCATGGCAGAGAACAGTTCTTGGTGCCCAAAAGGCAACAAAAAAAGCAATAAGGGAGGGAAGAAGAGCCTCTTCTTGTCCCTTACACTGTATGCAGGCTGCCCGCCCTAGGGCAGGTGTAGCACTCACACCCTCAGTCCCAGCCAGAACCAGGCCAAAATCAACCAGTGGACTGATTTATTAATTCCACACCCTTAACCCCAGCACCACACACTCTAGACTCAGTCACATCTGAAAAGCCCCATGACCACATGAGCTCGGGGGCGACATCTAGGCAAAAATCATAACGCCAGCACTCTGGGAGGCTGAGGCAGGAAGATGGCAAATTTGAAGCCTGCCTGGGAAACTTAGTGAACTCTTTTGAGACTTGGTCTCAAAAGAAAAAAATTTAAAAGGTCTGGGATGTAGCTCGGTGCAAAGGCATTGGGGTCACTCCCCAGTACCAAATAAAACAAAACAAACAAAGTCACCATCAGCCTCTTTCAAAAGCCAATGCAGCAGTAACCATGCCAGACACTGCTCATGCCTCTGAGATGCGGAGATGAAACCCACCCCTAGCAACTGCCTCACCCCAAATGGATCCCTTTTGTCCTCTTCAATAAACAAATTTCCAATAAACAAATTTGCTTCTATTTTAAATCTGTATGAGGCACTTTGCCTTCATCTGTGAAATCCCAGAGGGTTAGTGGCCTTGGGTGCAGTTATTCAGCAAGTTGGGCAGAGCCCATTTCCCTGGGGAGACTGTCCCCCCCCCCCCCCGTTTAACCATCTTCAGTGGGAGGCTGCGCCATTAATCTGACTGGCTTCACATCCGTTTGCTAGCAGGTTTCTGCCCAGGCACAGCCTAATTCAGTATGTCCCATTTCCCACATGCAGACGAGTATCCGGGGGAGAAGGGAGTCAAGTATCGGAAAGCATGGTTATCCTGACTTTGTCCCTTGACATTGGCAGCACAAAGAGTGGAACGGCTTTGGTGCTGGGAAACCCAGGAGACCTGAAGCAAGGGCCAGAGGGTTTTAAAAGTGAGTCATGTTACCAGGTCACAGTTAACAGGCTGCAGGCTTTCATTGCCATGAGCCTGGCCTTGAAGCTCCAAGCCTAGAATCAGTGACTAAGGCCCAGCCTCGCACTATCCCCAGGCCCACCTCACTCACCAGGTCTGCAACACTGCAGAAGTTGCTGAGTTCCAGGGATACCGCTTTTCCAATTCCTAGCGTGGGAGAAAAGCTAACACAGGAGGTTGGTGGATGTAGTAACTCAGACGTGATGTCCACCTCCCAGCACCTGTGTGGGAACACACCGGAACGGGAGAGTGCTTGGGAAAGTGCCGAGTAGCTGGTGCAGCTACCATCACAGGTCCTCGGCTGGGCCTGAGCGTGTGTAACCTGCACACACTCGTGCAAGCAGCTCGACTCACCTGGGCCCAGCCCTGCCGGTGTGAATAAGTAAGAAAGGCATCCGGCCACTGTGAAGAACTAGTGGGGAGAGCAGAGGCTGTGATGTGTCCGCCAATGCCCGGTAAAGAATAAACTCCAAATTAAAATGACAAAACTGCCTTTGAACCCTAGAGACCAGGAAAACTTTATAATTGACTCTTATAATGCATTTTGGATGCATATACCCAACTATTAATGGTTTGTAGGACGGGCAACATCCATTTCATTTTGTACTAACAATAAAAACACTCAAAAAAGTACATATAATGGAAATGATTACTTCTCTCCTCTCTAAGAGGCACTTAACCCTTGATCTCTAAGCTAAATTACATTACTGGAGGCCACTCAAATGCCACCAGGAATGTGTTTTCCTTGGTATTGTCTGATTAGATGCCAAAGTCATTAGTAAACTTTTCAAACTTCCCTTAAAATAGTTTCTTAGAGGTTAAAATGAACCGACCAAAACATTAACCTGAGCTAACACCACGTTAAATATGTTCCTTCTAATTTTCTCCTCCTTCCTTGTGTAAAATGTTAAGGGACCTAATTCAAAATGCTGGTGTGTGCTAGAATTATAAAAGCCTTCTTTTTTTCCTTTGAGGTCAGTATTTGTCTTCATCTTGCTACAATATAAATGCAAATCAGACTGCTAAATTTAAAGATAAAAACAAAAAGCTAGACATCATGTGCATGTTAATTTAACCTAGCTGAGTAACTTATGTTCATCTGGTTCATGTTTTTTAAATCAGCCTGTATATCTGGCCTGAGAACAATGGAGATTCCTTTATATTAGATTTTTTTGTTTCTTTTTAGCCAGGGTATCTATGCTATGTAGTTGTGTCCAGACTTGAACTCACTATAGAGTCCAGACTGGCCTGGAACTCAGCAATCCTCCTGCCTCAGCCTCACCTAGGCAGGAATGATCTCTGTGTAGAAGGGTCTCACAGTCCATTTTCCACTGCTATCACACAATACCACAAACTGGTAATTTATAAACAGCAGAAGATGCATGGCTCCAGTTCTGGAGGCTGGAGGTCCTTGACTGAGGGGCACCTCTAGCGGGAATCTGCCTGCCACGTTGCACCATGGCAGAAGAGTCACATGGCAGGAAAGTGCCCAAAGGACCAGAGTCCTCCTTCCTAAGGTGCTGTATTATAAGTGGCCCTACCTCAGAGCTGGTGGAACCTCACCCATCAGGAGCACCCTGAGCTCCAGACCTCTACACACTTCCCAGGACCCCCTTAGCACAGCCACACTGGGGTCTCGGTTTCCAGCACGTGCTCTCTGAACCCCAGCAAGGTGCTTCTGGCATCCCCACTAACACAGACCAACACCCATGCCTTGGCTCTGTGCCAGTATTTGGCTGTCTTCCGAAGTCAGATTTGCTTCCTCCTTGCAAAACTGGGAGGCCGCCACCCTGAGCCACTGGAGCATTATATCTCAGCCTCAGCAAGTGGTCATGCAAGATGTAGAGCCTAGTTCTGGTGGTGGCAAAACTTCACAAATATATGAGAACCTAGAAACAACAGACAGGGTAAAGAAATGTGGTACTAGATGTACTAGAGGAAGAAATGCGGACACTTCCCCATTTCAAAAATCAGTCACTTCTTTCTTCATTCCTTCCCCAAACCCCTCTCCTCTAAATGTGCCCACATCTTCCTGTGCTCCTTTGGGCATGCTGACCCCCTTAATGGACCAGCCGACCATGCAGGCCATGCAAAGGCCATAGTGCTTCAGAACCAATCCGAGGCCCAGCTCACCTTAAAATCCTCAGATATTTGTCCCAGAGCAAAACCAAAGCCAAGGCATATGTCTCTTCCCTTAATATTGTTCACTCAGACCCTGGTCCAGACCTCAGTGGCCCACAGTTCAGAAATTCTCAACAATGCTTAGAAATCATACCACCCTCAAAAAAACACATTTTTTAATGAAGAGGAAAGGGAAGGCTTCTCAACATTTCCCAAACTATGTTCCAAGATTTCATGAAGTATTCTAAAAAAAATTAAAAACAAATAAAAAAAATTTCTTACCCTAGTTACGTCTTAGACAGTCACAGTGCTCGTCACTATATTGAAAATGCTAACATACTTTACCATAAAGAAATCTCTCATTCTTCAAGAATTTCCCAAATTGCTTTAACCACAGGGAGAAAAGCCTTATTTTTTCCCCTCTTAACACCTACTTTTAAACTCTCGGATCTGATCTTCCAGCTGGGAAAGGCTTGAAGAATCACCACGCCACTTCACCCTGAGGGTCTTGTGCCTGGCTACACCTCTCAGAGCCTGTCAGCTTTCCTTGAAAATGGTTCACTGCTTCCCTTCTTAATCACAGTGTTTGGAGGAGGAAAAAGATCAGTCCACTGGAAAAGGACACAGGATACTTGTTGTCTGATCTGCACAAGAACAGATTATTTTTCAGACACTCGCAGCACTAGCCAAATGAGGGCGGCCTAACCTCACTGTGGCAACCGGAAGTCTTGAGTTACAGTTCTGAAACGGTCAGAGGGAGGTAGGGTTTATGGGGCAACTGGGCCTTTACATTTGTGGATCTGGCTGATGAAAAGGTCTGTTGTTTGAGGATTTCAATTACAGTCGAAGGTCTGGGAGTGATTTGGATTTCACTTGAGCAGGGAGATCAGTGAAGTGAAATCCTTCCGGCTGCCGTAGATCTTGCTTTGCCAATAACACAGTAGTGACCAGAACCAGGGGTCTTCTTCAAAGACTCTTTTTCAATTTAGCAAACATTTGTGTGGTGCTTAAAGTGGAGAGCACCTGGGCGGGACCACACCAGAAAGGATGCAAAGACTTTGCCTGCTTCCTTTGCACCCTGGGTGGGAGTGAGCTAAACCAGAATTCTGGATGACAGCATCTAAGATGTGAGAATGTTTGTGGTCAGCACCAGCGGAGCGCCGGCAAAGAGCCTCAGGATGTCAGGAGCACAGAGCCCAGCAGGGCGGGAGGCCCGAGCTCCCCTCACAGGGACAGGGTCAGGACAAAGGGAAGGGGTGCGGGGGGAGGTGGGGTAGGGTAAGCAAAGCCACGAGCTCCTGCTTGGCGGCTTCAAGGACAAATGGTTCTTTTCTGTCTTTTCTTCCTATCTGGAATCCAGCATCTTACATTAGTGAGAGAAAAGCAAACCGAGGCCACAGGAACATGCTAAAGTTTGGTCTTGCAGCGCTCTTCCCCACATGGCAGATCTTATTCCTTCCCTCCCCGCTTCAAGGGTTTTCAGACTCATGTTAACCTTTCTCCAGGAAAGATCAGGCTGAAAACCACCCCTTCCCCAGTCCCCTCTGTCTCCTTCCTTTTAGCAAGTAGATTTCTCCCTTGTCTCCCACATCTTTTTCTGCTTTTCAACCTCACAGACTCTTCAACCATTGTTTAAAATATCTAGCTGTACTGCCAATACTCAGAGATCGCTAAAGGCAGTTTTCTAGTTTGATGATGACCTCTTTGTTCTTCAAGATAGGGTCTAACTACATTGCTCAGACTGGCCTCAAACATCCTATCCCCCGGCCTCAGCCCCTCGAGCAGCTGGGATCGCAGGCACGTACCACCCCTCCCGGCTCTACCGTGACGGCTTTATATAAATAGTAATGCTTGACATACATGGAGCACGGGTCCCCATCGCAGAGGGGAAGAGTCCTGCATCATTCTTGATCATTTCCTACTGGGAGCGGTGCCTGCCAGGTCTGCTACTGTGAGCACCACCTGTGGCTGACACAAGTTAGGGAAGAGCAGGGCCACAGCAAGGCAACTTCCCAGGCCCCTCCTGTGTGCTCATTTCGCTGTGATCTTTATGTATTTAACCGTCTGTCCACTGTGTGAGATCGATTCAGAGAAAATGCTGCTACTCAGGTGGCGTGCTTTGCTGTGAGCCCAGGGCCACGAGGGGGACACTGCTGGCCCCGTGCCCCTGTGACGCATTTCCACAGACACAGTCACTGCGGACACGCAGCTCTGTCACCTTACGGCGCTGCTAGGTCAGAAGTCAGGCGTAGGTCTCAGTGGGCTCCAGTCAGGGTGTCACCAGGGCTGGGTCCCTTGTGCAGGCTCAGTGTGGAGAGGCTGCTGCACCTCCAGAGCCACCCCACCCAAATCTTCTTTCCCGTATCACTGTGCTGCCTGCCACTTCCAAGGACCCCTGGGATGACCATGGGCTCACCAAAGTGATGCAGGACCATCTCTCATCTCAGAATTACCTCTCAAGTCCCTTTGGCCACATAAAATGGCAGTGACAGGCTCCAGCATTAGGACTTGGACACCTTTGGGGCCCTTATTCTGCCACCACAGTGCCTCTAACACACCTTGTCAGAGACAGTCCCACTTCCACACAATTGGGGTATTGATCCTAGTACTCAGGAGGCTGAGGCAGGAGGATCACCACAAGCTCAAGGCCAGCCTGGGTCCCCTAGTGAGTTCAAGACCAGCCTGGACTACACAGTGAGACCCTGTCTGAAATACACAAAATAAAACAAAGGCATTTGATCTGGGCTGCATCTCTTCTCTTTGTGAGACAGTTCATCTCTGGTTCAGTAGTGAAGACTTGTGGGGTAAAAGAAAAATCAGATGGGGTGGGGGGAACTGTTTGAACTAAAGCCTCGGTTCCTAGCCAGGACATTAATGTGAGGTGGTGACTTGCCCCGCATTGTATCAGCGGTGCTTCTTTCTGTCGTAACCAAGTGTGTAAGGAGCCCCCCTGCGATACTACGCACAGTGCGCTTTGTGGTCCTCTCCAGACAGCTGTGGTATCACAGTCTTCCTCCTCGCTACTCTGATCACCCTGTCAGGGACTCCTGCTGCTTTGGGAAGGATTTATACTTCGCCAGAATGATCACATTTCCAAGAAACGCTGCTACCCAGCATCCCCATCTGCTTGCTGAGCCCACGGTGACATCATTTCAGGACAGCATGGACCAAGAGCAGCGGTAGGAAGTGCTCTGGGTGTCCGGTGTCGTCTCCTCTTGCCATGAAGATGTGAGGGCGACCGCTTCGTATTTGCCCCAGTGACACTGGACACGAGGGAAATATGCGGCTCTCCTCCTCGCCCCTCCTGCCTCGCTGCTGACACCGTGCTGCGGCCCGCGTCTGCACTGGCCCCGATTCATGAAGAAGCCTCCTCATGGGTGCAGCAGCCAAAGCAAGGAGGGAGGCGTGCGCAGCTGATGTTTTCCGGATTCTTCCGGCTTCTCCTTGCTTCATGCGTGTAGAGGGAAGCAGTGCTCTACAAACGACACCAGGCATCATACTGTGGCTGGCAAAAGAAAATCCCAACGCAGGACTTCTCTGCGGACAGCTCTCTCACTGCGCTGCTCCTCAGGAAATTTCCTCTGCGTTCAAACCCTGGCCTGACTTTGTCAAGTCAGTTGGCAGACTCTGCCGTCCTTCCTCCTTAAGGCAAGTGTCTTAGTCATTTGTCTCTCATTGCTGAGACAAAGCGCTCACCCTCAAAGTTAGAGGAGGAAAGGTTTACCTAGCTCAGTTCGTGGTGCTTTCGGTCCATCAGCCACTGGCTCCAAGGCAGGGTGGCAAGTGGCAGAGGGCAACCGTTCATGGTGCCAGAAGACAGGAAAATCAGCAAGAGAACAACAGAGGACAAGCCTCTGTCCATCCCTTACATTGCTCCAGTCTACCAGGATTAGGGCGGTGCCAGGCCGAGCAGCGGACTGATCTGGCAGTCACCCACCCTTCCTCCCCGCACCCTTCGTCCCAGCACTGAACCGTGAATCAGTCACACTCTCCAGATGCAGCCACCTCTGAAAAAGCCTCGTTGAAAAGTGCATGAAGCGTTGAGGGAACATCTGGGTACAAACGGCAACACCAGGTCAGGGAAACACTGATGTTGGCCTGAGGACTCTGGACTGAATTTCCAGGAAGCCCCCGGAGGAGTTTAAGCCAGAAATGTCTTCATGAGTGCCCCAAGACCTCAGAGAGATGTTAAGGCAGGCCGAGTGGCAGTGAGGCGAGAGCCAGAGGGTCCCCTGACCCACCCCGGGGGGCTGAGCCCGCAGGCGGGTCTGCTGGCCAACATAAAGTAAGAAGGAGGCATGCGGACGGGCAGGGCGGCTCTGGCGCGGTGCTGTCTGCCAGGCCTGGGCTGGCGGTGTGAGCGTGGGGGCGGAGCCGGGGCCAGGCACGTGTGGCCACAGCACAGATGCTGAAAACCCCGGGGAAGGGACCAAGCCATGGCCCAGGCCTGCTGGCTCTGCAGAAGGTGAGGGATATTCTGGAAGTCGGCAGATAGAGACAGTCTGAGGGGCTCGAGCCTCAAAACGAGAGAGACTGAGAGCAAAAGGGCGTAGCACCCACTGGAAAGGGCTCCCCGGGACCACAGCCGCTCCTACTAGCCCCTGAGAGCCGACTGCGACTCTGTTAAGGCTCGGGCTGCACCCACAGGCCAGTGACGCATGGAGGACCCAGGAGGCAGGAGCGGCGGCAGCAGAGACCGCTGAGCCTCCGGGGGGGTAAGGCCGTGGCACAGAGGGGATGACAGGCTTGGGAAGGAGCGGAGTGGACTGCAGCCGAGGCCGCTGTCCCGGCAGCAGCCGGCATGAAGACCCAATCGTCTCCAGGGTCCAGAGTCTGCTGGTGGTGCTGAGAGCAGCCTCCACCATCCGTGTCCAGGAGGAAACTAGTCCGGGTGCGGCCTGCAGCCTGGGGAGTCAGGGAAAACCCCGGCAGATTTTCTCTTCAGAGTTTTTTTTAAAGATTTAAGATGCCTTTTGCGTGCTTTGTTCAGTTTACCCGGCACCAGACAGGGCCCAGGACTTGCTCCCTCCTGGCGCTGTCTCCCTTTCTGATCTCCATGGGGTCTTCTTCGCAGTCACATTTCTAAACATGGGCACAGGCACCTTCAAGGGTGCGCTGAGCTTTCTTTTGCTTCAACCAAAACCAAAATGTCTCAGTTTAAAGAAGAGTGAAAGAGCAGGGTTTGTGAAGCGGCGACTTCATGAAGAATCTCAGTGCCAGCTCTTCCCGGCAGAGCATGCCCTTAGTGAAACGCTCTCCCGAGAGCGGGGTGCCCTGAGGCCGCCTCGCTTGGCATCGGTTTGGAATGTCACCGCTTACTGGATTCTTACCGTGTGAAAAGCGCTGAAAGAAGAGTGACAGAGGAAAGCAGAGGGAACGCCCTCCGTGCCCGGGTGACGGAGGAAGACTGTGGGCGGGGACTCCCACTTAGAGTCCGCTGTGTTCCTCCAGAGCTCGGTACCCACAAGGGTGTCACCAAAGCCCTCTGAGCTCCCTCTTCTCGTCTGTAACCGTGTGGTGGAGAGGGAAGGGGGTCACACGCCTAACATAGCGCGCCTGTCCCCCGGTGCTTGGTGGTGCTCAGGAAGTTCCAGCGGGTACGGGGTGGTGGCAGAGCTGTTGGTGGTGGACGTGGCAGTGGGTGCGGCACCAGGGCAAATGCTGGGGGCCGGGGAGGAGGGCGAGGTGGTGATGGTGGTGGGCGTGGAGATGGTAATCACGGAGGAAGGGATGTTGGCGGCGGCGGAAGAGATGGAGAGAGGATGTCGGTGGGGACGGGACAGACGGAGACGCAGGGGTCGTGGAGGAGGTGGAGGTAGAGACGGCTGTGGGGCAGCGATGGTGGAAGCGGTGGGGACGGTGGAGGGGGGGGATGGTGGGGCCGGGCAGGAGACCGAGGTGGTGACGGTGCAGGAGGTGCAGGCAGCGCCAGGGCTGGTGCTGCTGGAGGAGGACAGGGCAGAGGCGGAGACGCGGGGAGACCTGGCCCAGGTGGCCAGGCGGTGATGGCCGGGGGCTTCACCTTCCTGCAGGAGGCAGTCGCCTTCCTGTCATTCATGAGGGCAGCTTGGGCTCTCACAGCCTTTTGCACAGCGGCTGTGAGCTCCCCGGGAGTTCGATATCAGCTGGTGTCTTCCACTGACTGCCTCAAAAGAGTAACGGTTTCAGGTAACTGGTGGGATCTGTGCTCTTGGAGAATGCAGGGCACTGAGCCTGCGGCAGGGTAAAGAAGGAGTGTAAAGAAGGTCCATTCGAGGCCAGCAGCGTGTCCAGAGCCTCGCAGAGCCGGCGCACAGAGAGAGACTGAGAGCAAAAGGGTGTAGCTCCCACTGGAAAGGGCTCCCCGGAACCACAGCCGCTCCTACTAGCCCCTGAGAGCCGACTGCGACTCTGTTAAGGCTCGGGCTGCACCCACAGGGCAGTGAGGCATGGAGGACAGTGTGCAGCGGGGACCGCACTGCACAGGGAGGCTGCCAGGCTTCTCTGTGCCACACAGTGAGTCGAGCCCAGGAAGGGAAAGATCTGGTTCGTGTGAGAAGTTGGGGAGGGTTCCCCAGGCGTAGGCAGAGGCTGGGGCATAAGAGGCCCCGTGTGGGAAGGAGAGGGAGAGGCTGACATGCGGCACGGGGAGGCGAGGGGGACATGAGGGGGATACGGCATGGGCAAGGCTGGGCCTTCGGCTTCAGCCTTCTTGGGGAGGGCGGAGCTGGCCTTGGGTGAGGAAGCAACATGCACGTGTCTTCAGGAGCTCAGAGCGGGACAAGCCTGGCGGAAAGGCCAGTTGGAGGGCAGGTGTGGCTGCCCTGTGTATGCACACTCAGAACTCGAGGCTGAAGCAGGAGAATCACGAATTTGAGCCTAGCCTGGGCAATGTATCCTACCAAGACCCTGTCTCTAAAACAGAAATTAGATGCTAGATAGAGACAGATAGACAGACAGACAGACAGGGATGCAGCTCAGCAGAAAGGCCCTAGTTTCAATCTCCAGTACTACAAAAACAAAAACAAAACAGTTGGGATAGACTTAAGAGGGTCCAGCAAGAGGCAGAAGGAGCCAGTCCAGCGCAGCACTAGGGTAGGAAGGAAATCCGTGTGGGGACCCTGGGGAGGCAGAGGCAGGCTGGGCTGGGAAGAGACGCCGGGCGGCATCTGTCCTGCAGAACTGCTGAGGAACAGCTGAGACCAGGAAGGCACTGTGCCTCCAAAAGGGGCTCAGAACAAGAGCAGGACTTAGGAGCGAGGGTCTTTAAAAGTCCAGAACACACCCAGGCGTTACCTGTTTCTCACTGATTTAAGGAAGAGAAACGTAGAAGTCACTGAGCAGATTTCTGTGTGTATGTGTGTGTGTGTGTGTGTGTGTGTGTGTGTGCGCTCAGCAAATAGTGATAATCATGTTTCTTCCGATTTAAAAAACCTTTTGGACCCAAGTGTCGTGGTTGACACCTGTAATCCCAGCACTTGGGAGCCTGAGGCAGGGGGACCACGGTCCGTTCAAGGTCAACCTGGGCTCCACATCTTCACCAGCTTTCTGGGTGGTGGTGTAATGACAGCTTACAGACACCAGGGGGCGACACAGTTTCACCAAAGAATCACAGCGACCTTGACCAGAGGGTTGGCAGCACCCTGGCGCAAAGGTGAACCCCTTAATAAAAACAGGAGCTCCTGCGGTGCAAAAGAAATGTTTACGAATCTTTTCTTTGACTCTTTCTGGATTGCCGCCAGAATCGCCTCCCTCAGTCTGTTTGGCTGGCTTCGTGCAAAAAGGTGCACTTTCTGCTCTGGCTGCAGCTGCCTGATCTTTCCCGGGCTCTGCCTGGCGAATGCTCGGTCCTAGCTGCCTGGCCTCCGGCCTCTGCCCTTCTCGCTCCCAGTGCTCCTCGACCCTCACCGGCGTGGTGGCTGCTGTGGGTCCAGCCCAGGCGCCAGGTGTCTGCCCTCCCGGAGCCCCAAGGATGAGCGATCAAAGGAAGCCTGCACCTGCCTCCTGCTGGCTCTTTAACCTGCTACCTGCTCAGAGGGACAAGGGCTTCTGTGTGCCCAGGCAGCGAGGACAATGGGGAGGAAGGCTGCATGACTCCAGAGCCCAGAATGCAGTGCTGTGAGCCAGGGGTGCCCCAGAAATATTGGCACAGGCCAGGCGTGGTGGCGCACGCCTGTAATCCCAGCATTCCAGAGGCTGAGGCAGGAGGATCCCTGAGTTTGAGGCCCCCCTGGGCTACATAGGGAGATCCTGTCTCAACCAAAAACAACAAAAGACACACACACACACATATATGTATATGTATGTATGTGTGTGTGTGTGTGTGTGTGTGTATATATATATATATATATATACACACACACACACACACATATATATGGTACATGTACCTACACCCTAAGATGAAAGTAGACATTATGTGCTGCAAACATACTAATAAAAAATTTTACTTAAAATAAGTAAAATTACAAAGCAGAGCCAGCCAGCGTGTGGCCTGGGGCAGAACCCGTGATTCACACAAGCGGGTCTGGGTTTGAGTGGCAGCACCGCAGTCAGCCGGCCCAGTAAGCGATCGGTGCATTGGGAATCCCGAAGTCACTGCAGACAGGCGCTCGCTGCATTCAGAGGAGATGGGCTGAATGACTGCAAAGAGCGGGGCACGGTGAGGGCAGCCTCTGTCCCCCAGCATCGCGGGGCTGAGCTGCCGACTCACGTCCAGCTGTGACACCCACCCGCGTCGCGGTGAGGTTGAGGCCAGCCCGGGCCACACAGTGAGCCCTGTCTCAAAAACACTGTGAGGCTGAGGACGTGGCACTTGTGAGCAGTCGCGCCCGCCACGGCTCAGGAACCGTCGGAGGACGCGGGAATCGGGGGCGCCCGCGGGTAGCGGGGAGCCCCGCCGGCCCGAGGCTCTGGGCTCGACCCCGGTATCATGTGCACAGATAGTAAAAGCTGCGCCATTGGCTTTTAGTTTCCTTCTAGCCTGCGCCTTCCCCTCGGAGCCATGGGGACTCTCCCAAGCATCCTGCAGGACGGCGCTACAGACATGAGCACATCTGGAAGCCAGGTCCCCGCGCGCTGCGTGGCTCCAGGCCGGAGCTCAGTTCTCCCTGAGGGTCAGGTCGGGACTCTCACTTCTCTGAGACCTGCTCGCCCTCCGAGGCTCCCACCACGCCCGCCTCTCCCGAGAGCTGTCCGCATTCACCTGTCCTTGCCCTAGAAAGCCGTCTCTGGGAAGCAAAGCACAGGGGTCAGGCTCACACAATCACACAATCAGGGTCTGCAACTCAGTAAGGTGCCCATGTGGGGAAGCGCACATTTGTTGAGAGCCAGAATGTCTCCAACCTCTGACTGAAGCATCTCGGATAAGGGAGAAGTCACATCAGGTGGAGTAGGGGTCGGGAAACAGCAATCTGCAGCATAGGGTCTTGCTTGGCAGGGTCAGAATTGGCTCTGTATTTCAACTACCATGAAGTATCATGGGAGTATCTCAGGGAGCCGCAGTCCTTCCACTAAAGTGTGAATGCTAACGTGGCCCTTTCTTCTGTGAATTCTTTTAGCTCAATTGAAATTAATCCTTATGGCTGGGGAGGGGGAGGATTCAGTGGTAGAGCACGTGCTTAGCTTGTGGAAGGCCAGCCAGAACCATCTCGGAACTGGGGAACCGCTGCCGTGAACATTTCTGGCTGGTGATTGGGTCAGACTTATAAGAAAGAAGATAAAGTACAGTCATTGTAATTCACCACAAGCTTAGGGATTTTGCCACACGGAAAGCAGAGACTGAGTTTCTGTGACTTTTCTTCCTATCTGGTTTTCAAATGCTCCTGCAGCCTGAAGCATCCGCGTGGGGTAGGGCCGGGTCCCTTGTGTGTCTTGCATCTCTGTGTGCCTCCGCTTGCAGGGAACCCAGGCAGCACCCACCTCGGCGCTCTCAGAGACGCCTCCTGCCATCCCGCTCGTCCTGCCCACCCGCAGCACCATGTGTCGCTTTTCAACATCAGCATACATCACTGCCTGAACAGTAAAATAATTCTAAACAGTCACACTGTAAGATAAAGTCCTTTCTCCCCTTTTTCTGTGATTTGTGTGTGATGTCACTATTTGCCCTATAACTGGATTTAGCTAACTTTACAGGCTCACCAAAACACAGTAACTTTGCAATGGAAAGGCCCACCCCATGCACAGATGGGTTTGACTTGGGGTTTAGGAAAATAAGAAATGTCTACAGAACGCTAATGAGTCACTAATGCGCTTATTAAAATAATGTGCACAGCACCCAGGGGCTGAGGCAGGAGCATCACTGTGAGTTTGAGGCCAGCCTGGGCTCCCTAGTGAGACCTTGTCTCAGAAAATCAAATAGAATAATGTTTACAGTTAGAATTCTAAACCCACATGATTGCTTCTTTTTCATTGGCCTTCCCCCAACTCAGTGAACTGTGATGGGGCCCCTGTCACTGCCCCTGGTCCTTGAGATATCCTTGCACATGGCCCCTTGCTCCCTGCTCAGCGCGGCGCAAGGGAGACAACATGGACATCCCGGTGATGACCAACATTAAATACAGCCAGGAAGTGAACACCTGTCCTCCCCCACCCTCCCCAGAGTGGACAGAGGGAGCCCACGGGCGGACCACTCAGTGCTCAGCCCAACCGTTGCAGCCGCCCCTCAAAACCAAGTGCGGTCAGCTGGCATTGTGTGCCCTTCTGCCCCAGCGGTTGGTTTCCCGTGTGTTTTTGCCCAGGCCTAGAGTTTCCGGAGTGCTGGGCACAGGATGCGGGTGCTGGGCCTCCTCGGACAGGCCTGTGCCTCACAAGCTACCTCCTCCTGGGCAACCACAGAGAGAGTGCTCTGGAGTCCACAGGGCAGGACTTCCCTCCCGGCCTAGCTTGAAGGACCTGGTGTCCAAAGCTGGCTCCCAACTCCTTGTAAGAGGCACTTGCTACATTTCCAGGAAATGTGAGAGCTCACTGTTGCAAATTAAATTCTGTGAACATATAACTAAGCAAATTCAATTAAAAGCAAAGGTCAAGTCTGGGGGCCGAGCCATGCTTCACACGCTGGAGGTCGGGTTCCATCCCAGCTCTTGGGAGTCAGTGGGGACAGATGGAGCCCTCCACTCTCGGCCACGACCGTGTCCAGCAGCCCTGCGCAGCCTGGGGGGGTGGGGGCCATAGTGTGAGCATTCCCCAGTATGATGCTGAAAGAGGTTTGAATTTAACAAAAGTAGCTTATGTGGAGATGGAACTAGATTAACAGTAGATCATGTAAAAGACGGTGAAGCTAGGCACAGTGGTGCACATCTGAGATCCCAGCACTCTGGGAGGCTGAGGCAGAGAAAGTTCGAGCCCAGCCAAGCCAACTTGGTGACTTAGCGAGACCCTGTCTCGAAATAAAAATAGAAATTGGAAAAGGACTAGGGATGTAGCTCAGGCAGAGGCCTGGGTTCAGTCTTCAGCATGGCCAAAAACAACACCAATTATGCACAGAAACAGTCACCCCCACCCGGCCTCTATCTCATCCAAATGCGAACGAATCTCTCGCTTAAGGAAACACTTCCCTGAAGGATTAGTTGGGAAACTCAGACACCCATGAGTTTCAACCCGGGACAAAAGAATCCCTTCGCCCATGGAGCTGATGTTCATGCGGTTCTGGCACCCCGGGCCTCACACTGAGGCGGGCAATGTGTTCTGTGACACCTGGGAAGGTCACTGGGCCCACAAGATAACCGCCACTTTCTGTTTCTGTTCAAGGTGTCATAAAACTGAGCTCGGCCGTGGAAGGTAGGTTCTGCCGCCCGAGATGACGCCGTACCGCTTCGCGGCTGCCTGCGTGGCCTGTGGCTGGCGAGCTTCCGTGGCCCATGTCCGTCTGACGCGTTCCGTGTGCCGCTCCTGTCTCAGTTGTGTTGTGCTGCAGCCGCTGGCCCCGCACAGGCCCTGGCAGCTGCGTGTGTGTCTGTGGCCCTGT
This sequence comes from Dinomys branickii, assembly GCA_004027595.1. Taxonomy (NCBI): domain Eukaryota; kingdom Metazoa; phylum Chordata; class Mammalia; order Rodentia; family Dinomyidae; genus Dinomys; species Dinomys branickii. Next base: position 302,824 of record PVLD010000252.1, on the reverse strand, counting down.
GCAGTGGCCGGGGTCCAGACACCAGTTGACATTGAGAGCCTCAGCAGGGGACCGTCCAGCAGGACCACATCCTTGGTCCCCTGGCCACAGACTCCGCCCTGGAGGCCAATCCCATGAGACGTCCACAGGATTCCTGGGAGGGGCCCCCGGCCGTATGCCCAGCCCTCCCTGGCAGGTTCGCTATACCCTGAGAACAGCCACCCCCCTCAGTGACACTTGGGAGCCCTGAGAGAAGGCAGAGGGGCCCAGAGCAAACACCAGCCTGGTGACTCTGTGGGGTGCCTGCCGAGGGACCCTGAGGGGCTAACCTACCTCGGGGCTGGCATGATAGACTGTGGACTCCCGGCTGTGCCCAGAAGCAGGGGGCGCCAAGGCCGCTGTTGTTTTGTGAGCTTCTATGTTTGCTGGGTTCCCATTCGCGGTCTGCTTCAGAGATGTCGTGCTCAGTCAGGGCTGCTGGGAGGGGGCTTGCGGCTCGGGGAGGTGGGAATGGGGGATTCGCGGAGGGGATTCCCAGCCAAGGTGGCTTGAGGTGTGGAGGGGCTGGGAGCCCCGGTGGATACATGGGACCCCACCGCATTCCGCAAACTCAGCGACACAGGCAGCACCTGACACGCAAACCTAGCAGCTACTCTCAAACAAGAGACTGGCAGGGACTAGCTCAGTGTAAAGAGTAGGCCCAGCAGGGAGGGGCCCTGGTTCCAACACCAAACGCTACAGAGGGGAAGAAGAGAAAAAGCCCACACAGCGATGCACACCTGTGATCCCAGGGCTCCGGAAGGCTGAGGCAGAAAGATCACATGACTGAGCCCCGCCTGGGCGATTAGCAATCCAGTCTGTCTCAAAATAAAAAGGGGCTTGGGATACCGGTGCAGGAGGGCCTGGGTTCAACTCCCAGTAAGGCAGAAGGATAGGAAGGGGCCCAGCTGTGAACAGTCAGGACGGACAAAGTCGATGACATAAGGTCACCTCAAAAATAGTATGGGGTCCAGGCTGCACCAAGCCCGGCCCCTGCTAGACTGACCAGAGACTCAGATTCAGCCAGGCCTGGTGGTGCACACCCATGATCCCAGCACTTGCGAGGCTGAAGCAGGAGGGTCACCATGAGTTTGAGGCCAGCCCAGGCTACACAGAGAGATCCTTTCTCAAAAAACCAAAACGAACAAAAAAAGAATGAAGAAAACACAACAAATGTATTTAAAGGAGTCAGAAAACCAGGAGATCTTCAGATAATGTTTAAACAGTCATGATCATCCTGCTTATGGGTCCTACCTGGGGGCGTCTGTCTGAATCCCCAGGTAAGCTCTCCAGAGAAACATGGGAGTTGAGAAGACAGGCAGGCAGGAAACTGAGAGGTGGCATCCACAGGCCACATGCTGGCTGAGGGCTGTGTGGGCTTGGGGCTGGGGGTAGGCTGCGCTGCTCAGGGAGCGGTGCATGTGTGTGTGTGTGTGCCTGTGTGTGAGTGCACGCTGTGCATGACCCATGGAGTGTATATGCAACACTGAGCCACAGGACCTGGGCGCGGAGGCCCTGTCCCTTCCACCTGTGGAGTGGACCTGAGCGCCTTCCCCCAGCTGGCCCAGCCAGGAGCTCCCTCAGCCCCGGCGGGGACCCACAGCCCAAATAAAACCTCTTTCCTCTCCTCTAAAAATGGCTCTTCTGGACTATCTGAGAACTCTGAAAATACCACTGTACTTGTAGGTAGGTCATTTCCTCCCCTTTTTAAGGAAAAAATAAGAAAAACAACTGTGGAAGTTGTAAGAGAAAAGTTAGCAAAGATTTCATTTGCTATTTTCAACTAGGAACTTTGACATATAATTTGTTCTTTCCCTCTTCCAAAGCAGGGGTCCCTGCTCCAGCAGTGGGTTGCTTCATGTGGGCATAAAGGAAAAATGTCTTTAGATCACATCGTGCTAAGGTTAAAAGTGGAATGCCCTTGGCCAGGTGTGGAGGCGCACGCCTGTAATCGCAGCACTCAGGAGGCTGAGACAGGGCTGTCAGTGTGAGTTCGAGGGCAGCCTGGGCTACATGATGAGACAGTGGCTCGAAAAGTCAAAATGAATAAAAGTAGAATGCCCGGCAAGTGCAAGGTCATGAGTTCAATTCCTGGTACAAAAAAGAAATAAATAGACTGTCCTTTGCACGACTTAGAGGCTATACTCAAACAGAAACACCCACAGATGCTTTATTTTGCAAGCAAAGAAAAATATTTAACAGAGAAAACAATCACGTCTGAAATAAGTGACTGCGAAGTTCTGTCTCTGACACGGGTGACTGCTCGCTTGTGGTGGACGGCAAGTCCCACACTCTGAGAGCCCAGGGTTACAGAGACATGTACGCAGCCAGCGAAGGGGGCCAAAGCAGCTGGAGCCACTGCATGGGGAACCCAGGGCCGCAATTCCGTGATGGAATCTTCTTGCTCTCGAAGGGCTTTTCTCTCCAGCAACTGGGGCTGGGAGGGGGGTAGCCTTCCTCGAGCAGGGCCAGCGCTCCTGTCCCACTGATCCCGGCCCCCAAAGCTGCTCTGCAACCTGCAGACAGCTGTTTCTTCCCGGGAGGGAGGGTCCCGCCCACCAGGCCTCTGTATCCAGCTAGTGGGATGAGGCACCCAGACATGAGGGTCATGGGGATACAAGGGGCATGGGACATAAAGTTTGCCTCCTTGGGGAAGTCCCCTGTCTTTGCACACAGGAGCCAGCTGTGTGGTGTTCTCCTGGAGTCCCAGCTCTCAGGAGGCTGAGGCAGGAGCTTCAACGTGAGCTCAAGGCCAGCCTGGGCTACATATCAAGACCTTGTCTCAAAAAACTAAAATGCAGTAACAGATGAGGCCCTCTGAGGTCCTGGGGAGATGACTTGACTCTTGTGCTATCCCGCACCTGTGGGGCTGTCACATGTCTTTTTTTTTTTTTTTTTTTTTTGGCGGTACTGGGGATCGAACTCAGGACGCTACGCTTGCTAGGCAAGCGCTTATTCCACTGAGCTATATCCCCAGCCCTCTGTCACATGTCTTGCTTCACGGGCAGAACCTCCCCAGCCCATGGACCCTCCTTTCCTTTCCCCTCACTGCAGGCTGCTGAGATACTCTCAGAGCTGTGGCTCATGAGTCACCGTCCTCCTCGGGGAAGGGGAGTCTGGGTGACTGCTGTGTGGAAGGCTGCACTTCCTGCAGCCTCATGGCCTCGGACTGCTCCATGGAGAGGCTGCCTGAGAGCGATGAAGTGTGGCCTGTACAGTAGCGTGTGCTGTGTCTTAGTTACTTTTCTCATTGCTCAGACAAAAATGCTCAACACCCAAAATTAAAGAGGGAAAGGTTTATTTAGCTCACAGTTTGTGCAGATTCCAGGCCATACCTGGCTGGCTCCAAGGCAGAGTGGCACATGGCAGAGGGCAACAGTGGGCAAACATGAGGCACTCTGTAGCAAGTTCTAAGGTCCAAAGAGATTGGGTGGCTCCACCCCTATAGCACTTCTGGTGGTTGTAGCTCCCAGAGCTTCTCTCATTCTCTCTCAGCAGTCAAGATCTCTTCTGCTCTGTCTTTGCAGTGTATAGTTTTAGCAGAGTTTCCTTTTTGGCCAAACTCACATTTTAAATCATTCCACCGGGCTCTTTGCTCTTGATTCTCAACATAAATCTAGCTAAAAGCCCCCCACAGCAGCCATGCCACAGCCTCAACACTTGACTGCCTTGAAATCTTTTCTACAAGATTAATTACTCCACTATCCTTAACCTGAGTCTCAGGCAAAGTCTCTGGACATGAGCAAAATTCAGATAAAATTTTGCCAAGCCCTAACACACATCATCTGGAGTCCAACAACCAATGCAGTCCTTCTTCCCAGCAGAAACTTCCCAAGCCTGGTCTTTACCAGCAGGTTTTCTATCAGCTTTCCGATCTTCTGAGCTCTGACCAGAATCTTCCACATAGAACAGCCTAAGACGTGCAATCACTATTTTTTCAGCCTGCACCTCCAAACCTTTCCAATCTCCTTCCATAAGCCATTCCCATAGGCTTGTGTGTGTGTGTGTGTGTGTGTGTGTGTGTGTGTGTGGTAACGGGGATCGAACTCAGGACCTTGCACTTGCCAAGCAGGTGCTGGTGCCACTGAGCTATATCCTCAGCCCTCCCATAGGCTCTTGAATCACATGGCTCTTGAGTCACAGCAACAACCCCACTCTTGGTACCAAATCCTGTCTTCTCTTGTTGCTGAGACAAAATACCTGACACTCAAAGTTAAAGGAGGAAAGGCTTATTTAGCTCACAGTTTGTAGAGAGTTCAGTCCATAACTAGTTGGCTCCAAGGCAGGGTGGCATGGTAGAGGAACAACCATTCGTCCCTGAAGAAGACAGCAAAAGCAACAAGAGCAAAAGCGAGGAGCAAGCCTCTTTTCCTCTCTTGTACTGTATGCAGGCTACCCGCCCTAGGGTAGCACTCACACCCCCAAACCCAGCATGAGATAATGAACCAATCAAAAACTCTAGATTCAGCTGCCTCTGAAAAGCCCCACCCCATGACCACATGAGGCTTGGGGGTGCATCTAACATGCTGCAATTCCAGCACAGTGGCTTCCCAGGACAAGACCCTCTTGGAATGGTAGAAACAGCCCGAGACCCAGAAACAAAGAAAACGGGCCAGAGGAAACAGGGAAAGAGTCACCTGTTTGCAGCCCTACTCGGTGCCAGCCCCTCTGACCTTGGATGGCCCCTAGTGGCCTGTCACGGCCCCATCACTCGTTCCTTGGAAGTTTAGTCCCTGCCATTCTTCTCTCTATCTCTGCAGCAGCCAGAGTAGCACATACGAGCTACTGACCAGGGAGGTTGGCAAGGAGCCACTTAGCTTGAGTTCCTCTCCCCAAATGGGGTGCACAGGGCAGCTTCAAAGGCTGCCCAGAGGCTGCATGGGGTATGGGAGATGCTCAAGAACCGCCTCCTCCTGGCAGTCCTTGTCTGGTGATCTTCCTGTGGCACCCTTCATCCAATGTTCAAAGACCTTGCAGATAAACATCAGTTCCCCCAACTCTGCTGCAACCTGCACTGGACGCTTCACCCCGGGCAGAGCCAACCTGATCCTGCCTCTACCTTCACGGGACACGGGGCACAGGATCCTGATCCCCCTGCTTGGCTCGCTGACACCTCTGTGGAGGGCAGAGCAGCTGGCCAGGAACCAGTCAACGCCCCAATTTGGAGTGCTCAGATGGGTGGGGACAGAAGAAGAAGACTCTTCAGGCTGGTACAACAAAGCACCTGCCAAAGACGGAATGAGCCAAAACTAGTGATATTTTATGCTTTTTTTTGAGACAGGGTCTTACTGTGCAGTTCAGGCCAGCACTGAACTCATTTTGTAGCCCTGGCTGGCCTCAAACCTACAGCAATCCTCCTGCTTCAGCCTCCCAAATGCTGGGATTACTGATGTGTGAGCCATCATGCCCAGCTAATGATGTTTTATAATGAAGTAGTGTACACGTCCACAGTTTTCCTGAGCCTGCCATTTGTCACCAGTCATCAAGAATATGGAAAACCAGCCAGGTGTGGTGGTGCACATATGTAATCTCAGTGCTCTAGGAGGCTGAGGCAAGAGGAGCTCAAGTTTGAATCCAACCTAGGCGACTTAACAAGACTCTGTCTCAAAATAAAAAGGGACCCGGGGTGTAGTTCTGTGTGAGGAACCATGAAAGAAGGGAGAGAGAGGGAAAAAGCAAACTAGCTCTTAACACTATGACCAAAGACTGAAGTTTGCCCTAGGATGCCAGAGTCACTCAGTAGTGCTCTTTGCCAGATCTAAGACTCAGCCATTCACAGTTATGGCAGAATCCATGATTGGTAATATGGGGAAGGAAATAAATGTTTCAACATCTAAAAAGTAAAATAGAAGAAAGTGGCAGGGAGAGGTGTGGCATGCCTGCAATCCCAGCACCTGGGAAGCTGAGGCAGAAGGATCCCCTCAAACTAGAGGCCAGCATGGGCTACATAGTGAGACCTAGTCTCAAAAAAAAAAGGAGGAAATGTTGAATACGGCGAGCATGAAAACAAGGGCAGCTATCGAGAGAGGAACTTTTCGTAAACCTGTGAACTTTCATCACCCAAATAAAATCTGACCTCGAGCACCAGTGGCAAGTTCAGCACGGCTGGAGGACAGCAGAAAGGAGCTCCCCTCCCGCCTCCCGGGGCAGGCGTTAAGGTTGGAAGGGGGAATTGGGAGCTTTGCCCATGGAAGTCTTTTCTCTTTACTTTTCGTTTTTCAAGCTTGTAAGTTTTGATCGCTTTGGCAGTCTGCTGGGAAATTCCGGTCGAACAATCATCTCTACCGAGCTGCACAGACGATGGTTTTTAGGGACAGTTGTCTGATAAGCAGACTTTGAAGCCAACTTGATGGTGATATCAAAACCGCATCTAAATGTATAAAATGGCCTTCGAGCTTTCAACCCATAAGTACAGCCCCACCTAGTGTTCACTGTGGAATGCGCATCCGTGGAGTGCGGTGAAATCCCACATCCCTAAAATCAACGGGAAAGCCCAGGTTGTGTTGCCACGCATGCCCGGTTGTATTTCGTAAGCTGCCTGCCCCTCTGGGCTGCCAATGTATTCCTTGAAACTGTAAGAAATAGCAGCTTTCATTTCCTTTGGCGCCTGTGTTAGCCACTGTTGATATTTTGTGTTCTTTTGTTTCCTGAGACAGGGTCTTACTATGCAGTTCTAGCGGGCCTTCGATTCATTCTGTACCACAGGCTGGCCTCAAACTGAAGGGATCCTCCTGCCTCAGCCTGTCAAGTGCTGGACTTACAGGCGTGCACCACCATGCCCTGCTCAGTAGTTGGCCTTCTCAAACAAACTTCTAAAACTGGGTTTGGACCACACATACCAGAAGAAACTCTAGACCGGTGGAAAGTTCCAAAACCTGAACTCCCCAGGCAGAATCCCCAGCTGCCCTGCTGGACTGGGCTGTAGCTCCAATCTCAGGCACTTGCCTGGCATGCACAAAGCCCCAGGTGCGAGTGATCCCCAGCACCACAAAAACTAAGTAAAGGAAATAGAATGCCTTAGTCTGGAAAGCACACCTTTTCACGTGTGAAGCGGGGTTAGAGCAGTTTTGCACTCCAGTGTTGAAAGGCTTAAATACAATGTGACAATGTTGAGGAATCCAGTAAACTTTAGCCCATAGGATCAAACTCTGTCTACACACACATACATCTTGTTACAGTGCCCAGGCTGGCCTCAAACTTTAAATCCTCCTGCCTCAGCCTCCCAAGTAGATAGGATTGCAGCCATGTACCACCACACCAGGCTGAAAACAAAATGAAAGGGAGGAAGGGTTTGCAGTACCAGGGAACCAAGCTCGTGAGCACCCTGCCCCTGAGCTGTGGCCCCGCCCCTTCTGAGAGAGGGTTTCCAGGACTTGTCCCGGTGGGGTGGGGCTTCCCTACATTCTTCCCACCTCCGCCTCCCAAAGTGCTGGGGTCCTAGCCATGCACAACCAACCAAGCTGGAAAAGCATTGCCGTTTGTTTTGTTTTCAGGGCTGAAGAGGGAACCATAGGGCTTCACAAAAGCCAAACAAATACTCCACCAAGTCACTGCCCCAGCCCTGCCAAAACTTTCCAAAGGAGAAGATCAGCCGGGCATGCTAATACATGCCTGTAACTTCAGCACTCAGGAGGCTGAGGCAGGAGGGTCGTCATGAGCTTCTGAAGGCCAGCCTGGGCTACATAATGAGTCCAGGCCAGCCTGAACTATAAAGTGAGACCCTGTCTCCAGAAAAAAGATCAAAATCTTATGTGAGGTAATGTAGCTCAGAATAAGGTTCAGCCTCTTCTACTCAATAAATCAAGCCTACTTCTTGTTCTTTTTCATTTACTTTTATTTATTTAAAAAGGCTTTGACAGCAGGAATGTAGTATAAAAATCACTAGGAAAACTGAAAGGCATCAATATATATGCAAATAAATTACACTTCCTTCTGTCTTTCCGTGAGGTCCAGTCTGGGCACTAAGGTCCAATCACGGGGAATCTGGCAGCTACGCACCCAGGCTGGCTGTCTTCCTGGTACATCGGCCATAGCATGAGGGAGACCTGGCGGGGGGGGCACCACAGACTCAGGGTGGGAGAACAAGGAGGACGCAGAGCTGCCTTCTGAGACCCGCATTCTCTTGGGCTTGGGACCGCAGTCATCTCTGGCTGGCACCCCAGCATTACTGCAGATTTCTGCAAAAGGCTGCAGCTGGTTGATGATGGTCATGTGCACGTGCTCCTGCGCCTTGAGGATCTTCTTCAGCTGGTGGAGGGTGTAGGTTTTGGGGTTCTGGAAAAGGATGTCCTCAGGCAAGCCAGTGACCTCCAGGGAGAAGGGGTTGGCTTGAATCCACTTGTAAGGGACCACGGCAGGCCGTCGCAGGCCTAGGGCCTCTCCATACCGCTCATTGAAGAGCTGCCACACCTGCTCCCGGAGGATCACTACCTCCCCCAGGTTTCTGGAGCCGCCCTTCTCAGGCTCCGGGGTGAGTTCTTGGACCAGCCCAGTGACTGTGAACTTGATCTTGTGGGCCTCAGCAAGGATCCGCTGCAGGCTCTGGCAGTCAAAGGCGCATGGCTTTTGGAAGGGGATCCCTGGGGGCAGCCCCTCAATGGTCACCCAGCCAGGGTTGCTCTGGATTCGGTCGTAGGGCACCTGCATGGGGCACAGGGCTCCACAGGCTTCCCCGTACTTCCTGCTGAACAGGTCCTGGACCTGGTCCCGCAGCATTTTGGCTGTGTGGGTCCAGGGGAGTCCCGCAGCAGAGTTTCCTGGAAAACCCTGTCTCCTCTGGCTCCCGTCCACCTGGGGGTCCTCAGAACCCCTCACTGGACTGTGGGTGACAGGATCTGTGACAGCATCCGTGAGCAGCTCAGGCCTCTTGATGACAAACCGGATGCTACTGCTGGCTTCTAAGATCCGACACAGCTTGTGGACACTGAAGCAGTCCGGCCGGCACAGAGAGATGCCATCCGGCAGCCCCACGGTGCACAGCTCCTCGGGGTGCATCAGGAACTTGGAGTACGGGACCTGCACAGGCCCCAAGACCCCCAGGGCCTCAGCGTACCTTGTGTTGAAGAGCCGCTCCACCTGCTCCCGAAGCAGCCTGACCACGTAGCAGTAGAGGATCTCCACTAACCCCTCTGACAGCCCCTCTGACAGCCACGGATCTTCGCTGGGCCCCAGCTCGGCCACCATCCCCATCTCAAAGCTGGAGTCCTGAGAGGGGAGGCCCAGCAGCAAGTCTATCATCTCTTCAGAGGCTACCAAAGGGTCATCAGGGACAGTGACCTGGATGATGTCCAGGTCCTCGGGCTCAATTTTGATTGGCGGCAGCTCCCCACAGGTTCCTGGCATGCAGGCTTCAGAGACTTCACCCTTGTCCGGCCCAGTGGGCATGGCCTCGTCAAGGGTGCCAGCCCTAGAAATCTCCATGGAAGTGTCTTCAGATGGGTGGGCTGGCATCAGCCTCCTTGAGTCTTTCACAGACTTGACCCATGTGATAGGCCGCACATCGAACATCTCCTTAACAATGAAGCGGATGCTGTGCCGCTTCTCCAGGATCTGCCTCAGCTTGATGGCCCCGTAAGAGCAGGGGCGCTTAAAAGGGATGTTGTCCGGGATGCCCAGGGTCTCCACAACCTCTGGGTGGCGGGCGATCTTCCTGTAGGGGACATGGACCATGTAGTTGAGGCCCAGGGCTTCCCCGAATCTGCTGTTGAACAGGATCTGCACACACTTCCGCAGGGTGTTGATGTCTTTCATGTCCCTGATGAAGGCATCCCACTTCTCTGACTTGTCAAGGACGATGGAGCAGAGAGTGTGCTCGGAGATGTGGACGTTCTGAACGAGAGGCCCAGGGGACCCCGTGGGCTTCTGTTCACAGCAGCTGGAGACACCTTGGGCATCAGCGGCCTTGGGCTCAGGCCCCGTCAGACCCACGCCTGGGTCGTCCAGGGCAAGGGGACAGCTGGCTGCCTCCTGCTGGAGGCTGAGGGTGGCATCATCAGACAGACCAGGGTTGTGGAGGAGGCTGACTGTGGAGGAAGTGCAGGCAGTGGGGGCCAGGCCCTGGGGTGACACCGCGGGTAGCAGAGAAACACCTTCCAGCTCCGCCAGGGCCTGGGAACGGTGCCCACTGCCCCCCAACAGCTCCCTGGGCTGGGAGCGCATGCTGAAGCTGCGCTCCAGGCTGGCTGTGAGCACCTCGCGATCGCCCTGAGTTGCGGTACCGCCTCCCCCTGGAAGAGACTCGTCCTGTGAATGCTCCTGGTCCTGCGAGGCCCTCGTCTCCTCCTGGGGTTGCCTCCCGTGTTCTTCCTGTCTGGGACAAAGAATCGGGCCGTGTGAACAACAACAGAGAAAAACGGTGACAAAGTTTAGTGAGAAAAGCAAAAGTGAAGAATGAAGGAGGAACTGCGTCCGCCAAGCCAGCTGAGCGAAAGAGGGAGAAACAAGCTCTTCTTGCCTGTCTTTTTTTTTTTTTTTTTTTGAGACAGGGTCTGGCTGTGCAGTTCAGGCTGAATTTGAACTTACTCTGTAGCCCAAGCCGGCCTAGAACTCTCAACAGTCCTCTTGCCTCAGCCTCCCAAGCGCTGGGATTAGAGGTGTGCACCATGCCCAGCTTGGTGTGTCATTTTACAACATCCAAATCTTGAGGAAACCAAAGAGAACTCATACACCCTAGTCCTGAGAGGCAAGCTGGGGTCCTGTGCCACAGGGTGCCATCAGGCCCGAGCATCCTATTGAAAATTTGCTGGAGTTCTCCCGAGAAGTGTGAGTGCAGGGCTTCGAGAACTGCCCTGCAGTGTGTGGTGGAACCTGGTAATTCACAGATCCTGCCCACTTCCCCAGCCAGCTCTGCCACACAGTAAATGTCCCACCTCACTGAGCCCTAGCGAAAGACCTGGCCCTCTGGTAGCCCCAGCTCCCAGGGCAAACACATCATGTTGGCCCTGCCTAGGGCCTTGCTTAGGGAACTTCAGCACCTCCTACAAGTCTGAGCTGTGCTTCAGGGAGGAGCTCAGGGAAGAACTAAGCTTATTTCTAAAGGACAGGACTTCCCTAGATCTCTAGTTTCTGCATTTTCTATTACTGGAGCACAGGGCTTACTTAGAAAGAACTGAAATTCCTTGATTAGCCTTTGCCTGTCTTACTCATTACTGCTCTCTGCAAATATCCATAAACATGAATAGTGCAGCATACATCATATGCAAATTGTTCAAACCACGATCAACAGGGCAGTTTAACCCCTACCCGTCGGACAGCCAAGCACCTCCTGAGGTCTATTCCATTACACTTGAGGCTTGTTCCTGGGATAAATTTGGCTACCCTCATAATATGCATGAACTAGTTTAAAAGTAATTGAGCCAAGCAGGGTGGCACACACCCGTCATCTCAGCACTTTAGGCTGGAAAGAGCGGAGCTTGGTGAGTTCAACGCCAGTCTGCCCTACATAGTGAGATCTTGTCTCAAAAAAACAAAAAACCAAAAAAAACCAAAAAAGTGTGCATCAGCCCAGCCGGCGCTTACTAGAGAAAACAGATTCAATACAAGATACCCAAATGTATAAGAACTTAAAGATTGGCTTACAGTGGTCGTTCAGATGCAGATGTGGAGAGTGCAAAGGTCTGTCTGCCCACCGGAGATCCGAAGGCCCGGAGCTCGGCGTAAGTCCGTAACAGGAGGCCGAAGGGTCTGCGCTGGAAGCCAGGAGACAACATCCAAGGTGCAAGCGAAGGCTGGAGCTCCTCCAGAGAAAGCAGAAGCACCCTTCTTCTTTTCCCTTTTATACCGTTCTGGCAATGACCCTCCCTAGGGTGGATCTTCCACACCCTGAACTTCGCTGAGATTATGTAGGCGACCCTCGAGACACTCTCTTACTCGAGTCGACACAGTCAACCATCACACCACAAAACATAACTGAAAAAAAAAAACTATCCAGAGCCAGGCACTGTGTGGTCTCCGGGTGTGGACGCAGTGATGGTGTGCGCCCTGATCCACCTCTTTGGAAGATGACTCTGTAAGCGGTGATGGGAATAATGGTGAACACCTGAAAACAAAGTACTTCTGACAGTCAGGGACACACCACGCAAATCCCCCTCCGAATTCACCCCCTTGCTTCCAAAGCACTTGCCCTGTGCTTGTGGCCACCCTCTAAGTAGCCCTGGAATGCTCTTTCCTGAGCGCTTCTAGGGGCTGGGATCAGAAATACCTTTAATACTGCTGCCCGGCACCACCCAGCAGAAAGCTGGGCTCATAAAAACTGGATTGCAAGTCCTTCATCCACCTTGTTCACCGTGAGGCTCCTCCCCACGGTCGCAATGACCGCAAAAAGGAAATGCTTTGAATCCATTCAGGATATCGAGGCAGCCAGGACAGCTCAACTAATGACACTCGGGAGAGAGGAGCCCAGAGCTGCTTCAGAAAGTGGCGAGGATGATGCCATGAGTGCGTTAGATGCAAAGGGGAGTATTGTGAGCGGCATTCGTGGCAATGGTCGTGTACTGCTCTAAATTCTTTTGAAAATGTTAACGGTCACTGTCTTTTCCTATCAGTGATCCTCCTGCCTCAGCCTCTCCAGTGCTGGGATTACAGATATGCTCCACTGCTCTGGTTTACATGCAGATGTCCCCCCCAGAATCTCATATGGGCCTAGGTAGGGCTTTTCAGAGGTGAGTGGATCTAGAGTACGTGGTTCTGGGATTAAAGGTGTGATGCTGGGATTAAAGGTGTAGTGCCGGGATTTAGCCCAAATCTCCTAAACAAGTGGATGGCAAATAGCTTTGAAAAAAGAAACAAGTGATATGATTTTAGGGCTCCAGTAAGGTCCAAACCCTCTAAGGGAATTCGTGATCCCCTGTGGGTTGTGACAGAGAACTTCTCTGGGCAGCCTGTATTTATTTGGTTTTCAAACAAAGGAAGGGGGATACTGAGGCAGGTGTGGAAACTGAGCGGACCTTGGGAGTCAGTTCAAAGACTTCTCCAAGCAGTGAATTTTGCCAGTTAAGACAACTGTCCCATCTCTAAGGCTGGCGGCCTTATTGCTCTGGAACAGGGGGTGTCAGCAGCCCCTATCCTTGGCTGCCTCAGCTGTGGCTATGTTGACTTCAGAGCACCGTGCATATGCTCTTCTCCAGCACAGCCAGAGGGCCCTGTGCTCAGCATCTTAACCCTGTACAGCTCAGTCTCCAGCACAGGACTGTGCTGAAACCGCCAGTGGACGGATCCAGTGTCACACACATGACCTAGTCAGCCCCGCGTGATGCACCTCCCACCCCCAACTACAAAACAACTGTACCTCTTGATACAAAGGGGGAGGTTTGTGCATTCCTGAGGACTTGCAACCAAGCCAGACCCTCATTCACGTTCTTAGCCCCAGTTCACGTCTCCTCCGTGGTACCAATGACCGCACAACATGAATGGCGTTTTGAATGATAATCACCTACAGAAAAAGGCATACTTGCACAGGCTAGAAATAACTTCCCAAAATAAGTTCCCAAGGAAAAGAATCTGTATACTATCAAAACCAGCAAAATGTACAAAGAAACAAATCCCCACAAAAGAGAAGAGAAGCACCGTGGATTAGCTGTTAGCTTAGAAAGGTCCCAGAACAAACACTCAGGCTACGTGTGAGCAGGAGATAAATTTCAGAAGCTTTGCTGGGAATGAGAAACTATTTTTTAAATGATGAAAAGATGTGATTGGGGAAAGTGTTCTGGAAATTTTAAAAAATTAAAATTGAAAAGTGAGTGGGAAAAACTCAGCAACAAATAAAACTGAAAGTTAAACAGTTAGAAGGTGGTGAGAAATTCTTATTCAAATGTCACCAAAAATGACCAAGACATGAAAAATATCAGAGAGTGTAAAATACAGAGATGGTAGGATGAAAAAGTAAAATAAAAGGTGTTATAAATCAGAGGAAGAGAAAAACACTCAGTCCGCATTCAGGAAGCACAAAAACCCCAAACAGAGAGAGCTGTTAGAAGACTGGACACCTCACAGTGCTGTTCAAAGAACCAGAGGGGAAAAGACCACAGAGCTCCAGGGAACCCCAGGCGGACAGCAATACAGGTCAGCAGAGCATCTCTCCCATGTGCTGATGGAAATAAATGCATACAGGCAAGTGTTTAGGTGAGGACAATGTTCCTGCAGAGGGAAGGTGAAATACAGACACAAAGAAAGCCTGCAGGCCCCCACTAAAGGGGATTACAGACTATCTCATTTGGGGTAGAGGTGCCAGGATCGCTGAGGACAGGTCTAGGTGGTCTGCCTGTTTGAGTGTGGGCCACCCGCACCCTAACCCCCTTCCCATCCCCATGCACCAATGTTGAATGGTGAAAGCTTTAAGAGGCAGGACCTGGCGGGAGGTGGATAGGTCATCAGGCTGCTGAGTGGGAAGGCGGTAGGGTAGCTCACAGGTAACCCTCTCAGTTCCACAAGCACAGGCTGGCGTACAGAGAGTCATCCTGAGGGGCTGGGGATATAGCTCAGTGGAATAAGTGCCTGCCTGGCAAGCGCAAGGTCCTGAGTTCGATCCCTGGTACCCCCACCCCCCCAGACAGTCATCCTGGCCTTACACTCACTGGCTTTGCGGCCCACTGTGTGGTCTTCCCCTCTACATGTAGCCGGTCCCAGTTCCTGCCAAGACAGCAGTGCTGGGTGATGGGATGTGCCCCCGAAGGGGGAGAAGACGAACAGGGAGCCAAATAAACCTCTTTGCTTGCAAAGGTGGGCAGCTATGCAGGAAGAATGTGGAGCAAGGAGGCTGGTAAACATAAGGAGAGAATAGGTGGACCTTCACAGTGCTGGACCATAACGCAACCTGTTGATTTTTCTAAAAGGACAATTAAAAATACAGTGTATGAACTCTCAGTAATCCTCCTGCTTCAGCCTCTTGAGTGTCAGGATTATAGGCACATGCTACCAGATTTTAACTGGCTTCATTTTTTAATTTTTAATTGTAGAATCAGGCAACAAATTCCATAAAACAGAATAAAGGTTCCTGCGATTTCCTAATCAGGGAAGAGCAGGGAGACAAAACAATAGAAAACTAACTGGTTACCACCAGTTGTTTCAGGATTTTGTTTTTGTTTTTGTGCAAGGATGACTGGGAGCAAAGGGAGCTTTATTATCATGCAGACTGAAACTGCCTGTTTGGGAAACATTACCAAACCTATTTCTCAAAGGGCAGATAAGCAAGTTAGTTCCACCTGGATGCGTGGAACCTCCAGGTGCACCTCCCTGTGACTTTAGCCTGGTGCACTGGGCCTCGTGTAGAGCCTTGGCCCAAAACAATGCCCTTCTGGGATTTTTATTTAGCAAAACCTAAGTATGTGTCTGTAGTAAAATGTACATTTATTATATATTTCCACACATTGAAATTTTGGTGTTTTCACAGGTAGACAAATCTACCTGAATGTTAATTAGGCAAAACACAAAGGAAAATATGTAATGTGTGTTCATTAATATAAAGTTCAGCTGGTCGTGGTGGCGCATGCCTGTAATCCCAGCACTCGGGAGGCCGAGGCAGGAGGATCATTACGAGTTGGAGACCAGCCTGGACTACAAAGTGAGCTCAAGGCCAGCCTGAACTGCAAAATGAGACCCTGTCTCAAAAAGACAATACATAAATAAATAAATAAAGTTCGACTACCATCGCACACCAGTAATCCCAGCACTCTGGGAGGCTGAGGCAAGAGGATCACAAATTTAAACCCAGTTTGGGCATGTTAGCAATTTAACAAGACCATGCCTCTAAATTAAATTTTTGAGCTGGATGTGATGGTGCAGGCCTGTAATCCTGGCACTCTAGAGACTGAGGCAGGAGGAACATTCCAAATTCAAGGCCACTTTGGGCTACAAAGTGAG
The DNA here is from genome assembly GCA_004027595.1 of Dinomys branickii. Classification (NCBI taxonomy): domain Eukaryota; kingdom Metazoa; phylum Chordata; class Mammalia; order Rodentia; family Dinomyidae; genus Dinomys; species Dinomys branickii. Next base: position 286,951 of record PVLD010000252.1, on the reverse strand, counting down.
CTCAAGGCCAGCCTGAACTGCATAGCAAGAGCCTGTCCCAAAAAGACCAAAAAATTAATTAATCAACTAATTAATTAATTAAATTTTTTAAAATGAACCAGGGATGTATCTTAGTGCAATGGCCCTGGGTTTAGTCCTCAGTATCATAAATAAATAAATAAATCATTAAATACAATTCAACAATTGTAATTCAGCCATATTGGTTGGGATACATGAAGAAATGGTAAAACTGTTTTCTAAACTCAAGGAAATACTAGCGGCAAGCATCAGTACAGAGGTCGCTCATAGGCTGAGAGCATTATCCTGGAATGCAGGTGAGACTTGACGTCCTGGTCACACAAATCCCTGGGCTGCACAGGTTAGAAGAGGGAAGGTTCCATGGGCTCGTGGCTCCTGAGGGTGCAGGCTATCATTGCTGGGATTCTGTGATGGCAGCGAGGGTTGGGAAGCAAAGAGTGGGATGGGAAGAGGCTGCAGCCCCCTTCCAGGTTGGAGACCTACAGCAACAGGGCCCTTAGGGACCCTCACTCAGACCCTGGCCTGAGGTGTGCACTGGGGACCCCTGGGGTGTTGACATCTTCTAGAGCTGAGCCCGGAAGGTGTATGCAGAAGGTTCATCTTGTAACTGTCCCTGAAGAACATTGCAAGCCAGGCATGGCGGTACCAACCTGGGCCCTAAGCATCTTAGCAAGACCCAGTCTGAAAAGAGCGAGAACCAAGAGCTGGAGATGTAGCTCAATGTGAAGCCCCTGGGTTCTACCCCCAGTAAAAGAAGGAAAGAAAAGGGTGTCCCAGAGAGAAGAATGACGTCCTAGTCCCTTTCCAGCACTGTGGTGGAACATCAGGGCCCAGGCCACTTAGAAAGCACAGAAGAGCCGGGCATGGTGGCACCCGCCAGTAATCCCAGCACTGAGGAGGCGGAGGCAGGAGGATCACTGTGAGTTTGGGGCCAACCTGGGCTGCATAGTGAGAGCCTGTCTCAAAAAGAAAAAAAAAGAAAGAAAGAAAGGAAAGGAAATTACAGAAGCCACCACACTCTGGATGCGGAGGCTGAGGTCTAGTACCAGGCAGCAGCCTCTGGTGAAGGCTGGGCTGCTCTACAACCCCCAGGAAAGCAGGGCAGGGAGAGGAAGTGCGGAGATCCCCTCTCTGTTCCCGCTCCTCTCGGCACTCTTGGGGTCCCTTCCCCCCACACCGTCGCACTGGGGCTCAAGCGCCCATCCACGCTTGGGGGTACACCATACTCCAACCACCTTTGTCCACCCCCTCTGTCCAGCACATGTCCATGCCCAGCGGCAGAGAGTCTGGGAAGGCACCTTGGGGCCAGGAAGTGGTGCTGGGCAGTCTCTTTCTGGGGCGGAGGGAGGTGTGGGACAGGACCTGGGCAAGGAGACGATGAAGCATGAAACGTGGGGCTGAGCGAAGGTCCTCCTGCCTCGGTGTGCCCGGGAGCCCATGAGTCTCTAGAGCAACGGATCAGCCAGCACACCCTGGAATAGCAATGAGAAATTCCTAGCACATCTGTCATCCCAGAACTCTGGGAGGCTGAGGCAGGAAGGTCACATGAAGCCCAGACCCGGCCGCCAAGCAATTTAGTGAGACCCTTTCTCAAAATTAAAACCAAGTAAGGCTGTGGGTAGAGTTCAGTGCAAATGTCCAGGGTTCAATCCCCAGTGTGGTGGAGGAGGAAAATGGAAGGAGAGGGGGAGGAGGAAGAAGACGGGAGGAAGAAGAGGAAAAAGAAAGGAAAGGGAGAAATTACTAGCGGTAATATTTAGGACTATCTTCACAGGACTGCGGTTCTTCAGAATTAGAGTGCTGTCGATGGTGTCCTTAGATGGAGCCCTCGGAAGCCCCATCCCAGCATGCAGCTCAGTGCTTCGGGGCCCACACACAGGAAGCTTTGCTTTTCTTTTCTTTTTTCCAGAAGTGAGTATCAACCAAGGTGCACTCTGCCACTGCACTATGGCCGGCCTTTCGTAGAATTCACTTTCTTTTGTGACAGTCTCGCTAAATTGCGCAGGCTACATTCCCAACTCGCTGCCCTCCTCCTGCTCAGCCTCGTGAGCAGCTGGAATTATTCATGTGGGTTTTGCATCCCTTGGTCTCCCCTGCTTAGTCATCCCGGAGCTGCATCTCCAGTTCAAGGTTTGCCAGCAGCACTCGGCTGGAGCAAGGGGAAGGTGGGCGCCCAGGGCGGGATGCGGCTGGGTGGCGAGTGCTCACCCAGCACCAGAGGTCCAGGCCTCTGACCCCAGCCAGGGCTGCGAAAGCAAAGTGGGGCCCTTGTGCAGGGAGCTCACGTATGCCCCAGGACCCTTGTCTCGGGAGGCCTGCGCACAGAGCGCCCAGGGCAGGGCTGGTAGAGAGAATGGTAGCTCTCCAGGCCTGGGGATGCACACCTGTAACCCCAGCACTCTGGGAGGAAGAGCCAGGGGAATTGCAAGATCAAGCCTAGCCTGGGCTATATGACTTCGTCAGACTCTGTCTCAAACTAAAAACTATAAAAGGGCTGAGGACGCAGCTCAGCGCAAAGACGCAGTCCCCAGCACTGCAGTGCTCCTGCTGCTGCTGCTGCTGCTGCTGCAGCCGGCCGTGAACTGCAACCCAGCATCCACTGCGACGAGTTACACTGACGACGGCAGTGTTAGGTCTCCTCTGCCGGAGGCTGGAGCGCAAAGGGCCTCTGCTTCGATGGCCCCTCAGTCCTCTCTGTGGGGCAGGACTTTGACCTGCCCGTTCCCCAGAGGAGCACACAGGGCCTAGGATGGAGGCTGGAGGTCACCCAGCTCCCAAGAGGCAGGACCCTGCTCAGACCAGCGTCGGACACTCGGGCCGCGGCTGCCAGGCAACTTTGCTGGTTGTGGGCAGTGACAGCTCGCCCTCCCAGCATCCTGGGCCAGGGCTTTCCAGGGCAGCAGGAGGGCAGAGAGGGACAGAAACAGGCTGCCCATTGACTGCCTGGGCTGGGCCGGGGGCAAGGCAGGCTGTCACCAGGATCCAGGCCCGTTCATGGGGATCAGGCCAAGTTCCGCAGAGAGCCAGTGGCGCTGAATTCTGTCTGTCCTCCTCCCTCATGCCCAGCATGGTCCCCGAGGGAGAAAAATTGCCATCAGCCCAGATTCCAACCAGGAAATAACCAAGTAAAATTGACCATTCAGTAGGAGACCACACACACACACACACACACACACACACACACCCTCCTGTCTGAGCCTCCCTAACGCTGTGATTCCATGTGTGCTGCCACAACGTGCCAAACCCTGGTCCACTGAGTGACTGACTCACTGATTGATTGTATAGTACTGGAGATTGAACTCAGGACCTTCACAATGAGCTGCATCCCCACCCCTTTTTTTTTTTTATTTTTCGATTTGAGACAGGGTCTCGCTAAATGGATGATGCCCAGACTGGGCTAATATTTGCAATCTTCCTGCCTCAGCCTCCTGGAGTACTGGGATTATAGATGTGCACTACATCCCTGGTTCCTCCATTTTTTTTTAGTGCTAGGGATCAAACCCAGGGCCTCACAGTGATGAACTCATGTTCTGCCCCTGAGCCTCACTGCTACTCTACAGGCTGTTTTTAATGGTTATAATTTCTGTTTTATAATGAAAAACGTTCCAGAGGTGGCTGGTGGTGACCCCAATTATTAGGTCAGCTGCCCTGACCTAGGGTTAGGATTAGAGTCAGGGGTTAGGGTACCCTGCATTTCACAGGGTGGGCAATGAAACTTGTATGCTTCCTTCCCCTCCCTGTCCCTCCCAGGCTCCGGGGCTTTTTAGAGGTGGCTGGATCTAGAGTGTGTGGTGCTGGTGTTAAGGGTGTGTGACTAGTAAATCGACCCACTGACTGGCACGGCTCTGGCTAGGGCTAAGGGTGTGAGGGCTGCACCTGCCCCAGGGCGGGCAGCCTGCGCACAGTATAAGGGACAGAAACAGGCTTGCCTCTCCCTCCCTTGTTGCTTTGCTGCCTTCTGGTAGCCATGAGCTGGTTCCCTCTTGTTGTTTTTTCTGTCTTCTGCTGCCATGAATGCTCCCCTCTGCCATGCGCCACCTGCCTTGGAGCCAGGCAATTCTGGACTGAAACTTCTATGAACTGTGAGCTAAATAAACCTTTCCTCCTTTAACTTTGGGTATCAGGTATTTTGTCTCAGCAATGAGAGAAAAGTAACTAAGACTAGGGAGGTCTGGAGCCCACTGAGCTCCTTCTGCCTCTGTCTCCCCAGTGCTGGGACTACAAGTATGCACCAACGCGACACCTAGCTTACTCATTTGCCTGAATGCTACCAAAATCATTAACTCTACTTATGCATCTTTTCAAAAATAGCCTTTTTTCCCAAGCTAAGTCTGGCTGGAATCCATTAAAACCTGCTTAGCATTGCAGTTATGGTTTGTACCTAGATATCCCCCGAAAGCTTCATGCAGACATGGTTGGGGCTTTTTCAGAGGTGGTTCAATCTAGAATGTGTGAATGGTTCAGGGTGCAATGCTGGCATTAAGGGTGGGTGATTGCTGGGCCAAGGACTGGTTTGGACTGCCCTAATCCCAGCGGCCTGGACACAGTATAAGGGACAAAAAAAAAGGCTTGTCCCTCCCCGCTTCTTGTCTTTGCCATCTTGTGAGTGCCATGAGCTGCTTCTCCTCTGTGATGCCCCTCTTCCATGTCACCTGCCTGGGAGCCAGCTGATTATAGACTGTAACAGTGAGCTAATAAACTCTTCCTCCCTCAACTGTGGGCCTCCGGTACTTCATCTCAGCAAGGAGAAAACTAAGACACTTACCCCTTCTATGTCATTAAAATGTTCTTTTTTAATGCAATTATTTGTATCAAGTAAGGCAAGCGCTTGGGGTTCGGCTGGGAGGGAAGTGAGCAGTTCATGATCTCGGCTGCCCTGTTGGACATAGTTGCTTTTACACCTTTCTTCCTTCCTAGGTGGCTAAATGGACCCTTCTGCGCAAATGTGAACATGCTGTGGTTTCCCAGGAGCCCCCAACTCAATTATCAGTTGTCTTGGTTACTTTTCTCTTGTTGCTGAGACAAAATACCTGTTACCCAGAATGAACGAAGGAAAAGTTTCTTTAGCTCAGTGTGTGGAGGTTTCAATCTGTAATCACTGGCTCCGAGGCAGGGTGGCCCAGAGCAGAGGGCCACGTTCATGGTGGCGGGAGACAGCAACAGCAGCAAGAGCACAAGGGGAGGAGCAGCCACAGAGAGCAAGGCTCCTTCCCTGCCTTCTGCTGTGTGCAGGCCGCCTGCCCCAGGGCGGGTGTGGCCCTCACACACATGGCCCCGGCACTGGACCATGAGTCTGCGCTCTAGAAGCCGCCCCATGACTGCATGAGGCTTTGAGGGGACATCCAGACACAAACCGTGGCATCGGTCAAAGGCCGACTCAACTTATGGTGCTTTGCGAAGAACTGTGGTTTGGTTACTCATTTGTCTCCCAGAAAAGTAACAATCACTGGCTGGGCGTGGTGGCGCACACCTGCAATCCCAGCACTCAATCCCAGGAGGCTGAGGCAGAAGCATCGCCACAAGTCTGAGACCATCCTGGACTGCATAGTGAGACCTGTCTAAAAAAAGTAAGGATCACTGTCATTAGGCTGTGGTGCTAAGGATGCCTAATGTACTCAGGGTGCTTTGCAATTTGCAAAGAAAACGTACCCAAAAGTGTTCACACCAGCTCCCTCTGCGATGCTCCCACGGCAGCTCTCCTCTAGCTGTGTCCCCTGATGGCTGCAAATGGGGCAGGGCAGAGTCACGTGCTGGCCTGAGGCCACAGAGCCAGCACCCTGCAGACCTAGGAGCTCAGTTCCAACCCCTTCGGGCGTAAATTCCTACTTCTAAGAAGGCCGGACATCAGACCTTCCAACTAACATCCTTCCCTTAGCCCTTTCTGGAGAGTCCCCACCGTTTCTCCTGGGAAAACTTCCGTTTATTTTGTTTCCAATACTAACTACAACATGAATTTCTAACAGTGCTGCATGTAAGCATCCGATATTTTTTTCAATAATGCACTTCCCAATCCAATCTTTCTTATGTTAGCAATAGAAAATGGATGAAAATGACAGATTTTATATTTAGGAACTAGGCATGGTGGCTCATGCCTGTAATCTCAGCACTTGGGAGGCTGAAGCAAGAGGATCACTGCAAGTTCGATGCCAGCCTAGGCCCCTGACTTAGTTATTTCTCTCACTGCTGAGACAAAATACCCAACACCCAAAGTTAAGGGAGGAAAGGTCTATTTAGCTCAGCTTGTAGGGTTTTCAGCCCATAATCAGCTGGCTCCAAGGCAGGGTGGCCTGGCACAGGGGCAACACTTCAGGGTGCAAAGGACAGCAAAAGTAGCAAGACAAAGCAAAAAGAGGCAGACAAGCCCCTTTCTGCCGCTTTTATCCAGACTGCTGGGATTAGGGCGGTGCAGTCCCATCGGTGGATTGATCCAGCAGTCACCCACCTTACTCCCAGCACCCTTAGTCCCAGCACTGAACTGTGAATCAGTCACAAACCCTAGATTCAGCCACCTCTGAAAAAGCCCCATTTCAAAGTGCCTAAGAACCGAAGTGATGGTGCATGCCTATAATCCCACCACTCAGGAGGCTGAGGCAGGAGGATCACTGTGAGTTCAAGGCCAACCTGAACTCCATGGCAAAATCCTGTCTCAAATAAATAAATAAATCTGCGTGAGACCTTGGGGGGACATCTAGACACAAACCATAACAGCTACATAGTGAGTTCAAGGCCAGTCTGAACTACATAGGAAGAGCCTATCTCAAACAAAACAAATAAACAAAAGATAAAAGGGGCTAGGGGTACAGTTCAGTGGTAGAGGATGGGCTTAGCATGCACCACATCCTAGGTTCACTCCCCAGAATGAAAAAGAAGCAGGGAAAGTATCATCTAATAAAGGGCATACAGTTTGTATTTGACAGGTTAGGATTTGCACCAGGTCTGGCTAAATTATAGATAGTGCATTTTCCAGTGCAGGAGGAAAAATAATACTTCTCCTTACCTGTCAGTAGGTTTAAGGTTCACATTCCTATAATAAAAGACAGACTAGCCTGATATGATGATGCATGCCCTATAATCCCAGCACTGTGGAAGGCTGAGGCAGGAGGATCTCAACTTTGAGCCCAGTCTGGGCAACCTGGTGACTTAGCAGGACCCTGCCTCAAAATAAAATACAGTATAGAGGTTGGGGAAGCAACTCAGCGTGAAGGCCCTACCCTCAGTACCAAAGCGATGACAGAGGACAGCAGGTGTGGTCTCATGATAGTAATCTTGAGACAAAGTACCCAAAACCCACAAGTCAAAGGAGGAGTGTAGGTTTCCTTCAGCGGGAAGTCTGCAGCGGTTCAGTCCTTACTCGGCGGGATCCAGGCCGGGCAGCACGGCAGAGGAGCAGCACAGAGGAGAAACAGCCCATGGCAGGGCGGACAGGAGGCAGGACGCCCGCCTTCTTTCCCTGTGTATGTCATCCAGGCTGCTGCAAATCTGCTGGGCGCCACCCAGGCCTAGGGTAGGTCTTCGCTCTTCAGCAAATCCACTGTCCACACCCAGAACTACATTAAACCAATCAGTTCATCAATCTAGTATCACATACCCGGTCCAGTCACTCCCCAAAGCCCCGCCTATGATGGCATGAGGCTTTGGGGGCACATCTGGATGTGAACCAAGACAGAGGACGACAAGCCCTGCCTGTTCCAAGTCTTCATGGCCTCACTGTGTGGCATCATTTCGTGCTGGGTTCAGAGAATGAAACCTGTGTCCTGAGGGTCTTCAATGTAGCAGAAGCCAGGTGTGATGGTGCACGCCGATAATCCCAGCACTCGGGAGGCTGAGGCAGGAGGATCGTTGGGAGTTTGAGGCCAGCCTGGGCTACAAAGTGAGCTCAAGACCAGCCTGAACTGCATAATGAGACCCTGTCTCAAAGAGACCAAAAAAAAAAAAAAAAGTAGCAGGAGAGAGGAAGTCGGACAGTTCGCCTTGTGGTCACTGTGGTCAGCTGAGGGGTGAGAGCAAGAGCACGGTGTGAGTGGCTTTCCTGCTTCTGCGGTTTCCTCCAGTGCCACCGTGCCCTGGTCAGGGCAGGCTGTGCTGAGCCCTGTCGGCAGTCCCCATGTCACACTGACGGCGGCTGGGCCACTGAGGCTGAGACTCTCGCTGTAAGAGAAATGTTATTTAGGGACCTCTTATGTCATGGCCTCTGCCACACAGAAGCCTCAACAAGGAAAGAGAGTGGTAAACAGTGACCACGATCCCTCCTCAGCTTCCAGCCAACAGCTAGGACAGAGCTCACTGGGCTGGTGGCACACACCCATGATCCCAGCGCTAGGGATGGGGAGGCTGAGGCAGAATGGGGCATCAGGAGTTTAAAGTTGGCCTGGGCTGCATATGGAGACTGTCTCAAAAACAAAACAAAACCACACCAAAAACCTAACCAATGCAGTGACTAAGTTTGGGGAGGCCAAGGCAGGAGGACAGCAAGTTTAGGTCCCCTTGGGCAACTTCGCAAACCCTGTTTCAGAATTTTTTTAAAAAATATATCAAAGGGCTGGGATATTGCTGCATGGTAAAGTGCCCCTGGATTTGATGCCTCAGGACTGAAAACAAATGAATAAACCAAAAAAGAAAAAGCCGGCGCCAAGCACCACGTGGTGCGCTTTCCAGCGGAGACAGGTGGGAAGTGTTCGTGCAAGAACTTGACAAAGAGCAGCTTCGTGAAACAGAGCTGTTTCACCTGGCTGTCGGGCCACACACGTAAATACAAGTTTTAAAACAGAATCATGGCTGGCAGTGCGTGAAGCCCTGGGTTGTGTCCCAGCACTGCAATACAATTAAAAAATGACTTGCATGGTGATGGCTTTTATTTTCTCAAATCGCACCCCTTTCAGGGGACAATGTCAGAGCCAGACAGGGATGTCCCTGTTTTGCACTTCTCTGACTAGGCATCCCTGGGACATACACAATGCCCAGAACCCGTAACTTACAGCAGGAAAGCTTTAAATGCTCACAGTATGTAGAGGTTCAGTCCATGGTCAGCGGACTCCAAGGCAGGATGGCATGGCGGAGGGCCCTGGGAGAAGAGCTGCCAAGGCATGGTAGACAGGAAACGGAGAAGGAAGATCAGGGAAGGGAGAGAAACCCTGCCAGGCCATGGCCCCAAGGACCTGGCCTGGCCCTACCTCCCAACAGCGGGTCAGCTCTAGCCCATAATCCACTCATTTTCCCCAAACCCCAACTAACTCAGGTGCTCCTGGAGGACATTTAGATAATACCTTAACACCTTAGCTGTCTGCGAAGTTCGACAGCACCAGTGAGGCTGCTGCAAGGATGGCAGGGACACTGTATAGGCATCCAGGCGCGCCAGGGTAGTGTGTTCTAGAAACATTAGGGGTGAGATGGGAAACTGTCAGGCAGGAGAGGCCAAGAAAATATGCTGCCCTCGGGCTGTAAGCAATAACAGTACAGGCCGAGATCTGGCTCTGCCTTAAGTTCATAATGGCAGGGAAATATCAGGGGCTGGGGTCCCGCTCGAGGATAAGGCACCTCCCTGGCATCTGTAGGACCTGGGGTTCGAGCCCCAGCACTGCAGAAAGAAAAAAAATCAAACATTGGGAGTTGTTGAGGGGTTTTGTGGTTGGTTGTTTGTTTTGCAGAACTGGGGGTTGAACCCAGAGCCTTTGCCCTAAGCTACATCCCCAGCCCTTTTATTTTTTATTCTGAGGCAGGGTCTCACTAAGTTGCCCAGGTGGGACTTGAACTTTCAATCCTCCTGCGTCAGCCTCTCAGAATGCTGGGACTACAGGCATGCACCATACTGCCCAGCTTCATCTTTAAAAAAAAAAAAAAATGTGATTATCACATACAATGTTTTTCTAATAAAAATAGTCACAACAAGGAAAACTACACAACATAAATGGTGATAATCATATAACTTAGTCAAGTGTCAGAGTAGTGAAGAAATAATAGTGTATCTAATTCTGATATCTGTACCTTTTATGAATCCAGTAGTACTTTAATGCAAAAGAAAGCTTTTTTAAAAAGTTAAGGGACTGGAGATGTAGCTCAGTGTCAGAGCCCATGCTTAGTAAGTTCAGGGACCTGAGTTAACCAGCACTATAAGAAAAAAAAAAAAGAATACACGTTCTTTTTTCTTAACTGGAAAATTCAGAAAACCTAAAGAATAAAGATTTTTTTTTCACAATCTCAGATATAGGGAGCCCTTCCCAGTCCTCATTATGGCCCAGGAAGTTTCTATCTGTGATCTCATGAAAAGTTACTGTAATCCCAGCTAGTTAATTCCAATCCACCACTTCCAGTGCAACCCATGAGAAGAATAAAGACACTAAGGCATATTCGTAGTTATGGGGAGCCAAGGGGCCTAAGTCCAGCCATGATGACGGCCACCCAGAACAAAGGCCTCGACCCAAGGCCAAACCCAGGTCTTATTCATTCATGAAGAAGGGAGTGGCTTGAGGATGATTGGCTGTGGAATCACAGGAAGTAGGTGAGTGCTGTGAGCAGGGCTAGGTAGGAGCACTGAAATCACCCCCACAATATGCAGAGAGAAGGATATGTAGAAAGTGTAATCAGCATAGCACAACTGAGATCTATCTAATGTTTCTGGGTCAGTGCTTCAGCTCTGATGTGTAAACTTTCAAGCCCCAGGAAGTCAGAGCCTCTATCTCTAGGCTTGATTCCAGCCCACAGCGTGGAGCACTGGCTCTACATCCTGCCTCGTCCTGGCTCACTCTTGGGAACAACAGGGGTTCGAGTGGCAATGGGGTGGGGGACACCTGCCGTCTTCAAAGACCACCATCAGCACCTCGGCTAGACCAACATGCTTTGCTTAAAGCCAGTCGATGGGGTAAGGAGAAGTCCCAGCCCACTCTGTGCACATCAATACATGGAAACAGGGCCAGGCTCACCCCAAGTGGAGACAACAGCTCCTCCTTCCAGGGGAGTCGCCCCAGGTGTCCTCCGCACTCATCCTTCGACTGTAACTAGCTGGTGTCAAAGCTGGGCCTTCGTGCGCTTAGCAGTTTCGTGTAGGGTTACAGAACTACATGACTTTTCTTTGAAAGAATAGGCTTCAATTTCAGTCTCTTCATTCCGTAAGAGTCTGTCAAAGGCAAACTACTGCTGACCAGATTAGAGAGTCAAAAGTAATGCATAAGGCAGATGCTTGCCCTGGCTTGTAAATATAGTATCTTAGAAAAAATACGGAACTTAAGCAACTTTAATTCTAAAGTATGTAGTATTGTGGGCTTTGGTGTTGGGTGAGTTCAGCCAGTAATAGCTACACAAATATTCACAAATCCAAAAAACTTTAAATCTGAAACACTTTTTTGGCAAGCGTTTCCGGTAAGAGATTTGCAGACTCTAGTGTCACTGTGCGTTTTTGTGATTTCTTTTCCTTTTTCCTTCTCCCCCCCCCCCGCCCCATCACAAAAGGAGGATACTTCTGTTTGTTGCATTTCCTTTTTAAAGAGCAGGGTTTTTGCAGAGCATGATGGCACAGGCCTGTAATCCCAGCACTTGGGTGGCTGTGGCAGGAGGATCACCACAAATTTGAGGTCAATCTGAACTACATAGTGAGTTCAAGGCCAGCCTGCACTACATACCAAGACTGGGTCTCAAAAAAACAAGTAAAAACCCAAATGAACACACTGAAGACTGACTCACAGGCGCTCAGAGAAATGCGATGCCTTATGACCCATGCAGAGCTGGGCCTGTCTTTAGGGCATGGGGTGTCTTCGGGACGGTGATCTGGGGTGTGTTTCTTCCACCTGAGACTGCATCCAAATCCAAACCATTACTTGATTTGAGGCTGGTACCCATTGCCCCTCAATGCTGCAGCTTCCTGAGCATGGAATCCCAGGAGCAAGGGTCGAGTCCAGTGGGAGTCAGCACCAGAGCCTGCACCACAGGCTCCTGGGCCTCTCACAAGGGTGAGTCTCCCAGAAGGGAAAGAGGCTTGAGTAATTTTTGTGTCCCGAAACTGCAGGTTTTTTGTTTTCTTTTTTGGTATGGGGAATCGAACTCAGGACCTTGCCCTTGCCAGGCAGGTGCTGTGCGACTGCGCTATATCCCCAGCCCCTGTAGGTTTTCTTAAAAGCACCATTTTAAAATCCCGATTTCCTCACCTCCTTTCTACCTATCTTAATGGCTTGTATCCTCCATAAGCCAGAAGTCAGGAAGCTTTCTCCAAATTGCAAGAGGAGTTCAGTGAATTAGAAAAGCAAATAACCTGGAGATGGGAAGTATAAAGAACAAAAATTAAGACTTTGAGAAGTAGAGATGGGGCTTGTAGGGAGGGGCTGAGATGGAGCCTGGCTTCCTAAGTGGTGGAGATGACAGGCTTGTGCCCCCACGCCCAGCTGAACGGAGGTCCTTTGTAATCACTGTCCACACTGAGTGCTGAGTGCTCACCCACGAAACCCTCCTGAGATCCCAGCTGGAGTTCAAGGTGTGCGGAATCGGGAGGAGGACAAGGGTATGAGCCAGGTAAAAAGCACAACACTCCACAGGGAACTGTGCGAGGCACCTGGGCCAATCCAGTGTCTGCCTGGAGGCGGCGACACAAGGCAGGGAAGGGCTGTGAGGGAGGGGCTCGTGGTGCAAAGGCAGATGCCGCCGGCGGATGGAGAGGTTGAGCCTGGAAGGTGGACGGAGCCAGCTGAGCCAGAGTCCTAAGGTCCCAGGGAAGCTGTCCCCAGGCAGACCCAGACCTATCCCACGTCCTCAGCTCCTGCCCTAGGTGTATACAGCAGCTTGCAGGACACCACCCCAGGGAGGCCAAGGGGAAGAGTGTCTCTCCAAGCGTGCTGACAGCGGTGCATTTCACCTGTTGCCAACAATGCACACAGACCTGGATGCACACACACTCATACACACACACACACACACACACACACTTCCCAATACAATACAAGGTGAGGTACAAAGTATGGTGCATGACTAAAACTTTTAAAAAATAATTTTATTACGGTCAAAGACACCTTGCCACGAATCCCCTCAAAGCCTCCCTCTGCCTTGGAGCACACTCATCCCACTGTGCTTGCTGCCTTCTGCAGCAGCTCTGGGCCCCTTTCCTGAGTGTCCTTAGTCGCGCTGTCCTGGCTGTCTTGATATCCTGAATGGATTCAAAATGTTTCCCTTTCGTGCTCCTTTGGACTTTGGGGAAAAACCAGAGGTCACAGGGTGCCAGGCCCAGTGGGGAAGGTGGGGGAGGACCCGGCGTCATGTTCTGAGGAGCCGCAGTCCCATCAGACGGTGCTGGGCAGCAGTATTCACCATATTTTTTATTACACCTCGTAAAGAAACTCAGGAAGGTGCACTTCCAGAACTGCTCTCAAAACCGGCGGGAATGGTGGGATAAAAGTGTTGGAAATGAGGGAAGCGTTCTGAGGGTGATTCGTGGCTATGTGCTTTTTACTGTAATAGATTGAGGGAAGGGTGATACAGGGTCTTGCTATGTAGCTCAGGCTGGCCTTGAATTCACTAGATAGCCCAGTCTGGTCTTGAACTCACAGCGATCCTCCTGCCTCAGCCTCCCAAGTCCTGGGATGACAGGCATGTGCCACATACCCGGCTGTAATCAATCTTTTAATTTCAATACTCACTGTATTTTCATAACACTTTGTACTTTTCCTAACCATGATGCTCTCCGGTGTTTTCCATTGAATCATCTAAATGGTGAAGCTGTGTGAGTCACCTCGGTTAGTTTCAACACTGATTAATAAAGCACAACTAGGAAAAAACATTAAGTCACACTAGGAGTTGGACAAACCATGAGTTAGGAAGCAGCTGTGACTCAGCAGAGGGCAGATCATAAAGAGCAAGATTCAGGGACAGGAGGCAGACAGGGACATAGAGACCAAAAGGACTCGAGTGATCCCAGAGGGCTGGAGCGAGAGGAGAGGCAAACCCCGAGCAGCCAAAGCCAAGGCACAGGACTGCGCCTGAACCCGGGCCCTGGGCAGCACTGGCCCAGATCCGTGAGGGAGGGGAAGGTTATGAGTGTTTTTTAAAGACTTTTAAAAGTTTTGTGGTATGCAAGTGTTTTCCTTAATCACAAGCATACCCAAAGAACAACATTTTGTAACTCCAGGAAATATTCAAGTTTTATTGAAAGAGGGATGGAAACATGGCAGTGACCAGGAGGAGCTCAGCAGTGTGCAAGCAGGGCTGTCCAGGTGGGACCGGCAGGTCCTCTCAGGCTCACCCTGTGAGGCACTGCCCTCAGACTTAGAATTTGCTTCACTGGCTCAGGCCCCTTGCAGGTGTGTGCCGGCCATCGGGCACACCCTAGAAAATGCAAATACTGTGAGCTCATTCTCCCAGGACTGCAAGGGTCTCGGGACCCCTTTCCTGCCCTGTCACTGCCTCCCAGTCTCAGGAGCAGTCTGATGTCAGCAGGGAGCCCTAGGCGACACCCGGGAGAGAAGCCTGCCCTGGGCAAGGGTTTAAAGCAGGTTTGTTGCTACTGAACGGGAAATTTCTGCTCCTGCTGCCTGAGCTCGGAGCCCGGGGTGAGTCAGGGCTGCACCTGGAACTTCCGTCCAGCCAGCGAGCAGTGACTCAGCCACTGCAATTTACAAAAGAGGTTTCATGGCTTGATTCTCTCAGCCAGGTGCGGGTGACAGCTCACCTTTATCGGACAGGACCGCCCATGGGTGTCAGCACCCGCCGTGGGCTGCACCTCCAGCTGCGTCCTGTTCTCTTCCTCCCGGACCTGGACCAAGCCAGCAGCAGAGCAGTGGGGACGCAGCAGTGACAGCTGCCACCCAGGCCCAACCCACAGCACAGTAGTGACAACTGAGCCAGGACACAAACACAGAGCTTGAGGGACAGCGTAGCCTCCCTGGGGCTGAGGGGCTCGGCGGGGTTTATGGAGATTCACTTTCCCCAAGCGGTTACGCAGTAAAGCGTTTGACCCTTAGGGCTATAAATACCTGGAGCCAGCCGGTGACCGACTGAAGCCTCCACAGACTTCAAGCTGAATAAGCCCCTTTCAACTGTGGGGGTCAGGTATTTGTCTCAGCCGCGAGAAAAGTAACTCAGACAGAGCCACATGGCTGCTGTTGGCCTCCGTCCCGGGAGCAGATGCCAGCACCTCCTGCCCAGCGTCCCCAGCTCACTCCAGGCTGTCGGCCGCTTGAGGCCCCCACAGGTGCCCGCTGCACACAGAGAGCTGGGCGTCCAGGGATGAAGGAGCCCAGTGACGAGCAGGGAGGGAGGGGAAGAGGGGCGGGGCGGACCGGCTTAGCTGTGACTCCAGAAGGTCTGTAGGCTTCACATTCCTGCTCCGTCTGCCAGACTGTGAGAGCCCACCTGAACACCGGGCCGCGCGCAGGCGCCAGCCAGCCGGGAGGGGGCGGTGTAAATGCGGGGGGGGGGCACCTTGAGTCCACAGGCGGGAAAGAGCCCCAGGGGACACGGGACAAGTTCTTCCAGGCTGAGACTCAGCTGTATAAAGGTGTCCTGTGGGATTTGTTTGTGTTTTTTTTTTTGTTTTTTTTTTTAAGACAGCCTGTCACTGCGTAGTCCAGGCCAGCCTCAAACTTGCAGTCATCATCTGCCTCAGCCTCCTGGGTGCTGGGGTTATAGCTGTGTGTGTGCCAGTGCTGGTCCTGCCGGGTCGACTCTGTAAAGAGCTAGCCTTCCGGGGAGGGGGCTCCTCTGCAAGGGAGCTCAGGAAGGAGGAAGGGGAACCAGGGGAGGCAGTGGCTGGGTAATTAGGAGCTCGCTGAGAAGCCAGGGCCTGCAGACCCGGGTAATTATCCTCATCAGGCCCAAACCCACAGGAAGGAACACCGGGCTAGTTCTGTCTTCCCGCCACACACATCCTGTTTGCCCAGGTTCAGGGCTCTCGGTTGGCTGGCTCGGATCGCCAGCTCAGGGCAAGGCGGCCTTGCCGGCTGCAGGAGGCCCGCAGCTCCCTCTCCTCCAGGAGCTGGGAGGGGCTGCTGCTAGGTCACCACGACCTGACTCAGCAGGCTGCACCCCAGGACACACAGGGATCCTGAGTGCATTTTTTGTTTTGTTTTAAAGATAATTTTACAAAAACAATAAAAATGGTACAGAATTTCTAAACAAGATGCTAGGAAATTCACAATGGCCATTGTATTGCGTATTGCTCACAGTAGTTGCTCAGATCACCAGGTACAGGCATGTAAAATGGATCACATGACATAAGCACTGTTTGTTTCAACAAACTAATAGAAATTAGCAGTGCAATTATCTCAGCTGCCATATATACGCATGTGTATGTATATACACGCCCAGAGTCGCCAACAGCCGCTGTGCCAGTGGCCTCGCCCGCACCCGTCCGCTCCTTTTCTCCTTTTCCCCCATCCTAGTTATACTGTGAAAGGGAGAGAAACTTCTCCTGGCTTTATTTCTATTTCATTTTAATTCATCTTTATTTATTTATTTATCTTCCGTTTTCTTTTCCCCGGCATAGAAATCATTCATTTCAATGTCCTCTAATCTACACAGCATTCTAATCTATACAGAATTCCTCGGATATAATTACAATTTCAATGTATTCCATACACACGTATCAACACACATAGTGGTGCAGACAAAGAGGTTCTATACAAAACCGTTCACCGTATCTTCCGTTCTGAGGATCGAACTCAGAGTCTTCATACTAAGCTATATCCTGGGCCTTTTCCAAATTTTTTAAAATTTTGAAACAGGGTTTCACTAAGTTGTTCAAGCAGGGGCTCGAGCTTAGGATCCTCCTGCCTCGGCCTCCCAGAGTGCTAGGATTACAGGCACACACCACTGAAGGAGCTTTGTAGCCTGGTTCGTACATAGCTTCTCACCCTTCTGAGGGCAGCAGATGGGCACGTGGACCCCAAACCCTCGTCCCAACCAGGGACACTTCACTATCTTTGTAACCTCAGAGCTGGGTCCAGGCACTGCCCTTGGCTGGTGGTAGATTCCACTCTGGCTTTGTCCTAGTCCCACTGGGCAGGTGACAGTGATTCTCAAGGTGTAGTGGTGCGTACCTGTGATCCTAGCCCTTGGGAGGCTGAGGCAAGATGATTATCATGAGTTCAAGGCCCACTCAGCCTGCATAGGCAGACCCTGCCTCAAAGAAACAAATAAAACAAAACAAGCACTGGCCAGTCCTAAGGCTCTTGGCTAGTGCTTGACTAGTGCCGAGCTTGGGAGTAGGCAGACACTGGGAACAAGAGGCAACACAGTTGTCCCTTGGTGTCTGGGGGATCAAGTGCAGGACTACACCCCACGGACACCAAAGCTGGCAGGTCCTTAAATCCGTGCCCAGGAGCTGCACGGAATGGTGCGCAACCTCGGCATCCCTTCCGTCCCTGACTGATGCAGGCGTGGCGGGAGCAGCTTCTCTGCGGAGCAGTCCAGGGAGGGAGGACAAGAGTCTGGACACACCCAGCACTCTGTGACCCTTGGCCTGAGGGTTTGGATTCTCAGCTGGTGGAACCCTCCAAGGATGTCCTGGGACACCCAGAGTCACCAACAGCCACTGCACCAGTGGGCTCGTCCACACCCGCCCCTTCCTTCCCAAGTCCTTTTCCACTCTCTAGGAAGAGGGGTTTACACACAGCCCCATGCAACACACATGTGCTGGGCAGTGCACTGACACCCACCAGCAAGACAGCAACGCCTGATCCTTTGTCCCCCACCACAGCCCCCAGGCCTGGAGGGTGGGCCCAGGGCCGTCACACCCAGCTGCGTCCTTTTAGGTGCTTTTTATTTAGAGACAGAGTCTCACTACCGCACTCAGTTGCCCAGGCGGGCTCAAACTTACACTCCTCCTGTCTCAGCCTCCCATCGTGCTGGGATCACAGGGCTGCGCCATGCTAGCTCTGACCTGACTGTCACATCCACAGTGAATTCCCTTCTCTCAGCCCGGTCAGGAAAAAGTCAGCGGACGGAAAACAGAGGATGGAGTTGCTCAGCAGTTGTATCTGACACAAGCGGAGAGCTGGCGGATGGGAACTTCAAAGACAGATCTTCCGGCTGCTGGCACAGCCGCCCAGCTGAGGTCTCTCAACAAGCCCGGGTCTGCCCAGCCCCGCCCGGGCCTGGGGCTTGGGGAGCAGCTGCCCAAACAGGAAGTCGAGGTGACTGCAACACCGACCTGGTCTCCGCTTTCCGTCCTGTGCATGGTCTGCTCAGCCAGGAAGGCGCTCCGGCCTGGCCCGGGACACGGTTTGCAAACACACAGTTACACACGCAGGGAAAGTATCTCAGGGCCCAGCAGGAAGCGACGTGTGTGACTCACCCAGAAATCGCTTCGTAAGGTAACGGGACAGCAGTAACTCAGTCCCTGGGTGTGCTGCAGCGGTTGGCTGTGTGTGAATGGACACCTGTGGGAGCAGCCGGGAAAGAGCCTGACGTGGAGATCCGGTTCCCGCCCCAACGCTGCACTCACGACAGCAGCGCCCCAGACCCAGGAAGGCTTTGATTTGCCCAAGCTACCGGGAGACCACGGTCGTTTCTGGTTTTGCTTGGTATTGTTTGCAGTACTGGGGTTGGAACCCGGGGCCTTCACACTGAACCACCTTCCTAGGCTTTGTAATTTTTTTTTATTTCGACACAGAGTCTCACTAAGGCACTGTATTACCCAGGCTGGGCTTGAACTTGCAGTCCCCCTACCTCAGCACCCACAGGTGCGCACCGCCACGTTGGTTTCTGGGCTGGTTTGTAATCTACATTTAGTATTCACGCAGTGGATCCACTGCCGAGATACTCCGTTGGGATCACTGATTTCAGGCAACCAAATTCCAGTTTCGCATGCGGTAACCCTCATTTCTAATACTTCACTTCTTGTCAGACTCTGGTAAAGGGGGCTGGGTGCTAGAGCACTTGCTCAGTGGAAGGAAGGCCCTGGGTGCAATTCCTAGCACTGCGGGGGGGTGGGGGGAAGCATCCACATTACAAGGCGGAGACGTGCCGCCTGGAGCCCTCTGGTGACTTGGAGGCTCTAATTTAGTTAACCAGGGAGCTTTCCTCGGAGCAGGTTATTTAATCCAAACTCCGGCCTAGAAGCAGGACAGAGGAATGGCCAGGTGATTGCCACTGCCCGACATCCCCCAGGACAGGTGGCAGGGCACAGAGCTCCCAGGACATGAGGCAGGCCTGGCAGAAACACTTCAGACCCCACCGGGGTGTGGAGCCAAAGCCTGCATCCAGATAAAAATGGAAAATGCACTGCACTGGTGGTGCACACCTGGAATCCCAGCATGTGGGAGGCTGAGGCAGGAGGATTGCTGGGATTTGGAGTCCAACCTGGGCTACATGTGAGTTCAGTGCCAACCATGAGCCACAGGAAGCCCCAGTAGTAATCCTGTCATCAGCCGGATCTTTAGCTGTGACCAGGATGTGCAGACGTGACAACTTGTGCTTCTTAACTCGCCACTCCCTCTCCTGGCTCTGAACTCAGAGCCTTCCCACTCAGCTGAGTCTCCCAGTCCTTTTTAAAATTTGATGCAGGGTTTCACCAGGTTGGCCAGGCTGACCTGGAACTTGCCATCCTCCTGCCTCAGCCTCCCAGAGTGTGTGTGGGGGGGGGATTACAAGTATGCACCACCACACCCAGGTCTTAATCGCTGCTTTTTAAAAAATTCCTCAGCTCCAACCCGGAGATTTTCCTCTGCAGCTAGCAAAGCATTCCTGTTAGGGTGCTACATTAAAGCACTGGTCACTGTGCTTTTGGAAATCATGTCCAGAGTAAGCCTACTGTTGTTCCGGTAGTGGACAGCAGGCCTAAGCCTGCTCTGAGGCTGTGGGAGGAGGGTGAGGGGCAGCACTGGCCTGTCCTCTGAGATGCTGCCCCTTGCACTGCAGAGCCTAAAGTGGCCAAGACACCCCACCCCCTGCTACCCTATCAGCACCTGCATCCGCAGCGGGCATGTCAGTGCCCCGCCAGGCCAGGCTGGCTGGCTTTTCTCTTAATGGCTCTACCTTGGTGACCCCGCCCTCCCTGGATGCTTGTGCAGTGCACTCACTGAGCAACCGGCACTGCGCCTCCAGGAAGCCCGAGTTTTGTACCAACTTGTTGAAACAACTCCGGTGCCTCTTTAAAAAAGAGTTGCGCCTCTTGAAACAAACCTTTTCATTCTTTCAGTCTCCTCAGAGAACAAGGCTGGGTTTAATCGGGAGAGGCTGCGCTATCGGTTGCAGATCTCAGCCCAGACGTGCCCAGGCCTGGGGAGAGCTGGCACTAGGCAGCGTCGGCGATGCTTGGGGGCATCGCCCTCCCCCTCCCTGCGCGCACACAGCTGCTCTCTCCCCGTGGTCACCGCGGGGGGGCGCTTTGGTGGCCTAGTCCCTGTCCCTGCCTGCCTGCCTGCAGAGCGTGGCTCACCCGGAGGTAGCCTAGCCACCCCACCTCCTCCCCGACCGCACACTCTGGGTGGCCTGGATGTAGACAGCTGGAAATATTTTGAAACAAGGTAGTGATTTTTCCGTGTGTGTTTTGTTGAGTTTCTCTCTGCACTTCTTCCCCTTGGTACTGAAGCTTGAATGCAAAGCCTTCCACAGAGTTGCAGCCCCAGTCTTTTTTTTTTTGGTCTTTTTTGAGACAGGGTCTTGCTATGCAGTTCAGGCTGACCTTGAGCTCACTTTGTAGCCCAGGCTGGTCTCAAATTTGAAACGAGCCTCCCGCCTCAGCCTCCCAAGTCCTCAGTCTCCCTACGAGAGACATTAGGCTGGGTGGCCAGGTGACCCCAGGGAGCTGGGAGGGACGACTCTGGTACAGGGTTTAGGGCCACAGTGATGGGCATGTAGCTCGGAGCCTTTCTGAGGCTCAGAGCTTTGTCTGGCAGCCTTTTCTGCCATGTGACTTGGGTCCTCTGTCAGAGCTGAGCCTCTGTGTTTCCATTGCTCCTGCAAGGACAGCGGAATCTTCCTCGCAGCTCTTGGTCGTTTTTTTGAGACAGCATATCCCTATGTAGCCCAGGTTGGCCTCAGACTTGGAGATCTTTCTGCCTCAGCTTCCCGAGGGCTGGAATACAGGCGTGTGTGCCACCACACCCAGCTAGGCTCCAGGAAACCAGGAATCTCTACCTCATGAGGTCCCCACAATGCCACAGTTCTGACTCTTCCTCCTCTTCCTCTTCCTTTTGTAAGCAGGTGAAATAGGCTCTCACTAGGTAGCCCAGGAGGGCCTTGAACTTGAAGTGACCCTCCTGCTTTAGCCTCCCGAGTGCCAGGATTGCAAGCACAACCAGCACACGCGCCTGGCAATCACAAACTCTGACCACAAGCACTCCCTGTCCAGCCTAACACTGAAGTGCCGAGGCGGAGCCAGGCCTATCCCTGACTCTGCAGACAATGGGACGAACCTGCCCTTCACCCCGCATCTGGGCAGGAGTTTGCCCCACAGTCCCACGACAGTGTAGGGCGCAGTCTGGGTGTGGTTCTCCACACCGAATGGGAAAACCACTCGAGCTGGCATCAGGCGGTAAATAGCTGCTCCTGAGGATGAGAATTTGAGGCCGGAAGTGTGAGCTCATTCCCGGAATCCGAGGGGCCAGAATGTCCCGAGAGCCACTGGACACAGCAGTGAGACCACGGGGCAGGCCTGGCCCGAGGCCCAGGGGCTCTGTCTCCACCAGACTGGAACAGAGTGCGGTCCATTCCTGACGGCTCCCAGCCCAGCCCGCTGCCACCAGAGGGCAGAGGGCGCCTTCAGAGCGCACTGGGGACCAGGAGGAGCCCATGGTGTGGCCTTGTGGGGAGGCAGCTCTCAGCGCCCCTCACCCTGCCTGTGCTCACATGACTTACCTGCAGCCTCACCTGCAGGCCAGCAGAGGAGCCAGAGCCCCCCCCCGGCCCTCCGAGGACACTGTGATCTTCACAGGTGACCCCCACTGGCACCTTAGCAGGAACACGCGAGGGGTTCCTGTGCACTGCGTACTCTGTTCCAAAGTGACAGCTATGTGCTAGCTGGGCATGGTGGTGCACACCCGCAATCCCTGCACTTTGGTAGGCTGAGGCAGGAAGAGCCCACATTCAAGCAAAGGCTGGGCAGCAAGACCCTGACTCAAAATTTTAAAAAGGGCTAGGGACGTAGCTCAGCGTGAAGGGCCTGGGTTCAGTCCCCAGTGCTGGGGAAGGCTGTAGGTTTCAGGCTGTGTGCTCTGATGGAAGCAAGACCGCAGAAGAAAATCTGCATGATTTCTTTCTTTGGTTCTCAGACTCCCCCAGCAGTGGGCACCTCAGTGCTGCTCCTGGCTAAGAGGGTTAAACAGATCACTGCGGGGGGCGGAGGGGCAGCAATCCTCTTGCTCATCATTCACTGTGGGGCCTCACCACATGGCCACTTCCAGCTGACCAGATGCGATCCCAGGACCGTGAATGTGGAGGGACAGGGGAGCGGAAACACAGTAGCTCCAGGGCATCACAAGGGGACAAAACCAGTCTCCCGAAAGCTGTCCCAGGAATTGCTCTTTCCTAATAGCAAGACAGGATTGTTCTCCTCTGACCTCCTTTGTCTAAAGCCAGTTCCACAAGCAGCCAAGGTGTGCAGCCTGTCCAGGGCCCCGGGGCCCAGTCGGGGGGGGGGCACTGCAGGGAGCCGCAGGACAGGGACCAGGTGGCCAAGGGCTCGGCAGCCGTAAGTGCACAGACTGGGCCCTGACACTCCAGGTGCCCTGACGCCACCATCAGGGAGCACACACTTGGGACAGCCTTGCACAGCACATGCGTATGAGTTGGTGGCGAGGAATTTGTGTCATGCCTTTCTAACCCATAGTAAGTAGCTGTGCTCAGAAAACAAAGTTTAGAACAGAAGTTTAAGAGCTGTGTGGTGCACCAAAAGTATGGTGCACATAGTATTTAAAGTTTTTAAACTACAGTGAAAGACACTGCTATTAATCTACCTCAAAGTCCTCCCTTCTTTGGAACAAACTTGTCCCATGGCTCTCACTGCTTTCTGCAGCAGCTCTGGAGCCCTCTTTCATCAGTGTTTTCAGTTATGCTGTCCTGACTGCCTTGATTTCCTGAATTGCTTCAGATCGTTTCCCGTTTGCGGTCGTTTTAACTTTAGGGAGCAGCCAGAAGTCACAGGGTGCCAGATCCCGTGGATACGGTGGAGGAGGACAGCCATGTTTTCATGTGCAGCCTTTCCGTTGGGTGGCGCTCGGCTGCGGCTTTCACCTCCTAAAGACACTCAGGAAAGGGCCCAGAACCGCTTCAGAAAGCAGCAAGCACGATGGGATGAGTGTGCTCGAAGCTAAAGGGGGGGATTTTCAGGGCATTCATGGCCATGTCTTTTACTGCAATACTTTTTTAAAATGTACACATTCACTGCATTTTTAGCCACCTTTTCTATAGTGCATGTCTATACATAAAAAGGAAGGAGGGAAAAGAGAGGAAAAGAGAAAGAGGTGGGCGTGGGCGAGCGTCACCGAGCCCCAGCCCGGGTGCCACACGCCTCGCCATGGCGTGCGGAGCAGAACGCGCACGCTGCGCCCTCAGCGCCCCTGCCTTCTGTGCTTCTCCTCGGCGTGACTTCCAGGAGCTGCTCTGCGGGGCGGTGGCGTTACTGTCCCCTGCAGCAGGGGCTGCTCCCCAACCTGTGAGCGCGCCCCGCCTCGTCTGGGGTGTGGGTCCCTAACCTTTCCCGCCGCGGCTCAGGGCTGGCTGCTTCCCTGTCTTCCTCCCCGGATTTGGTGGGTGTCACCCCCGGCGCTGGGGCCTGTCGTCGCGCGCAGAGCTGGGGCGTCTGGGCGCCCCGTAGCCAGGCTGACGGCCCGGCAGGCACGGAGTCACAGTGTCTCTGTTTTCGTGTCTTCCAGTGTCATCTTGCATTACAACCTATAAGAAGACACCACCTCCCGTCCCACCCAGAACCACCACGAAACCTTTCATTTCTATCACAGCCCAGAGCAGCACAGAGTCCGCGCAGGACGCCTACATGGACGGGCAGGGCCAGCGCGGCGACATTGTCAGCCAGTCCGGACTCAGCAACTCCACCGAGAGCCTGGACAGTATGAAGGCCCTGACCGCCGCCATCGAGGCCGCCAATGCGCAGATCCACGGCCCCGCCAGCCAGCACATGGGCAACGGCGCCGCCGCGGCCACCGCCGCCGTGGTCGTCACAGAGGACAGGAAGAAGGACTTCAAGAAGAACAGGTGTCTGTCCATCGGGATACAGGTAACCCCGCCCGCCTGCCCTCTGGGGTTAGAACCCCGCTGAGAAATCTAACGCTTGCTTCTCCTCCCACTCTGTGCTCCCTTTACACACACTTTACACAAGCTTTACACAAGCTTTACTCTGTACTCCCTTTGCACACTACACACGCTTTACACACTTTACACACTTTATGCTCACTTTACATAGTTTAATGAACACAAGTAAAAAAAAGAATTATAAAATAACATTGTTGCAAAAATATAGATGTAAAAATTCTTGAGCTGGGCATGGGTATGCACTCCTGTAATCCCAGCACTCAATAGGCTGAAGCAGGAGGATCACCCGAGGATCACCATGAATTCAAGGCCAGCCTAGACTACATGGCAAGATCCTATCTCAAAGAAAAAAATCTTACTAAATTTGAGAATTTACCTAGTATACATTTTTTAAAAAATAATAAGCCATTACCAAGTGTATGTCGCAGAAAGAGAGACTTTAAGGGAAAAACATGATATCCAGATAGATGCTTTAAAATACAGTATTTAGTAAAATTTAGAAGTCACCTTATCAGAATTATAAAAAGCATCCATAAGAAACCCAACTGAACCCCTAGGTGAAGTCCCAGCTCTCGGAAGGCTGAGGTAGGAGGATCACCATGAGTTTGAGGACAACCAGGACTACAAGTGAGTTCAAGTCCAGCCTGTACTGCACAGTGAGACCCTGTCTCAAAAATACATCTATACACACATAATTAAACAATTAAATGTGCAGTGTTAGAAATCTCCTCAGACTCAGAGGTCAGATTGTAAGACTCTTGTTTTCAGAAATTTATTCTGTGTTATTGTTATGAACCAAGACACAAAGCAAGAAAGTATCATGAAGCGGAAATATTTCAAAGAAAAGGAAAAAATGGCTTTTATTTATATATCACATGTATGTCCACCTAGATAATCCAGTAGACACCATGGAGAATCCCTTAGAATTCACCAAAGTAGAAGAATACGGTATAAACAGAGAAACCAATAGCGCATCTATGTGTCAACACTCAACAAAACGCAGCGATGCGACCAGAGCTGACCCGTGATAGGGTCTTTTTCTTTTTCTTTTCTCCCCTTCATGGTGCTAGGGATTGAGACCGGGGCTTCATAAATGCACGCACACTGGGCAAAGGCTCCTCCACTGAGCTACAGCCTCAGCCACTTTTTAAAAATTTCCTTAGAAACAAAATCTCATTCTGTTGCTCAGACTAGACTCAAAATCCTGAGCTCAAGAGGTCCTCCTGCCTCAGCCTTTCAAGCAGCTGGGAGTACAAGAATGTGCAGTGGTACCTGGTTCGTTTTTGAGAGTAATGAGAAACTGCAAAGCAATAAGAATAAGCTTCGGGAATAGTATATAACACTTATCTGAATACAATATGAAAAGATCCCTATGTAAAATGTAAATCCAGAATATATAGAAAGTTACGTTTGCTTTATTTTTAGTTAGTCAAGAAAGAAGAACCACAGGAGACCTGCCACATAAAATATCAAGCTTTATTTAAAAATTATATTAGGAATTAGGAGAAGGCCCTGAAACCAGCAAATCAATAGGCCATCAACGGGAATTTGGGGCTGGGGATATAGCTCAGTGGAATAAGCGCCTGCCTGGCAAGCTCAAGGTCCTGAGTTTGATCCCCAGTACCGCCAAAAAAAAAAAAAAAAAAAAAAAAATGGGGATTTTGTGTATACGAGAAAGTATGGGTCAAGCTTGGGAAGAAGTAAAAGTAAGCGGAAAAGGTGGAGTCGGGTCAGCTGATGCTAAGGGCAGGAATGCTCCATCTCTACGTGCACCTTACACACAGACCGTTCAGGCTGATGGAGGCCTAAGAACTAAACTGGGTGTGACGGCACGCACCTGTAACTGGGAGGCTGAAGCGGGAGAATGCCAAGCTCCAGCCCAGCCTCAACAGCTTAGAGACTTAGCAAGACCCTGTTTCCAAATACAAAAGGGCTGAGGCCAGGGCAAAGACCCTGGGTTCAATGGCCAGTATCAAAAAACAAAACAAAGCATGACCCGGCCGTGGTACCACCTGCTCATCCCCACAAGCAGGACGCTGAGGACAGAGGACCATGGGTTCA
Organism: Dinomys branickii; assembly: GCA_004027595.1. Classification (NCBI taxonomy): domain Eukaryota; kingdom Metazoa; phylum Chordata; class Mammalia; order Rodentia; family Dinomyidae; genus Dinomys; species Dinomys branickii. The sequence continues at coordinate 260,692 of PVLD010000252.1, read as the reverse complement.
AGGCCAGCCTTGGCTACACAATGACACCCTGTCTCAGAAAACCAAAAAAAGTGGGGGCCAGAGAGTTGTCAGGGAGGTTGGGAAGGCTGGCCAAAAATCAAATTTAAAAAATCCCCAAAACCTGCAAAACAAATGGCAGGTGTGGTGGCACACGCCTGAGCTGTATCACAAGTTCAAGACCAGCCTTCACTACATGGCAAGATCCCGTCCCAAAGTATGAAAAACTAAATAAAACCCCAAAACCTGAAATCTGGAGATGAGTACACAATAAGGTTCTCTACAATGAAGAATAAAATGAAAGATAAACCAAGAGAAGACATTAGTCATGTATCAGAAAAGGATTTATGGTTATAAGAGAGATCAGATGAAAAAGGAAATAAAAACACAAGGACTTGCACTTTCTACATTATACATTTCCATATTTTAATTTTGCATAACTTACAATAAATTGCTTTTATGTATAAAAGTAATTCATTGATTATGGGAGGGTGAGCTTAATCGTTCCAAACAGTCCTCCAAAATTTTCTCCCAAGAAACTGAGGACGGAGGGTGATCCGTCATATCTGTGTCACAGATGGGAACGTTTTCCCTCTGACTCTGGTACATAATTCTTGACAAACTAATGACAGATTTCAAAGCCAATTCTTTAGTATGAAAGGAGGAAAACAAAGTCTGTACAGTTAATATGTAAACCTCCTAATATCAGCACTACATCCATCTCCCAGTACCCAGAACTGAACTACAATAAATGAATTCAGCTTCTTCGTTCTGGTACATAACATGGTAACACAGAACCTCCCGGAATACACCCCTCATGGGGTCCCGCTTCTGAAATCACACTCACAATAGTGACGTGCAATGCCCCCTCCCCCTGTCGTTCTGGAGTCACACATTCAACCAAATGTGGATCAAAAATACATTTTTAAAAAATGCATCTGCATTGAACATGTACAGCCTGTTTTCCTTTCATTATTTCCTAAACAATACAGTAGAATTACTACTTACCAGGTATCATTAGAAATTACTGTATATGGTGAATGTTTAAATAAAAAATTTTATTACATTAACCCCCATTAACTCCTCCTTTACTTAACACATTCATTCCATGGTTCTTGCCACTTTCTGAGGCAGTTCTCGAGCCCTCTTTCCTGAGTGCCTTTATGAGATGTGATCAAAAATACAGGCAGGCGTGGGGGCGCACGCCTGTAATCCCAGCACTCAGGAGGCTGAGGCAAGAGGATTGTTGTGAGTTCAAGGTTAGCCTGGGCTACAAAGTTAGCTCAAGGCCAGCCTGAACTGCATAGTGAGGCCCTGTCTCAAAACAACCAAAAAAAAAAAAAAAAAAGTACAGTGACCACTGCTGTCGCATGTCATCCAACTGAAAGGCAAGCTCATAAGACATCACAGTGCCTCCTCATCCCCTTGTTTATGGAACCTGGCACTGTGTGACCTCGGGCTCTTCCCCAAAGTCAAAATGACCACAGAAGGTAAACACTTTGAACTGATTCAGGACACTGAAGCCACCACAACAGTACAACAATACCCACAAAAAAGGACTTCCAGAACTGCTTCAGAAAGAGTCAAGAAGGGCGGGATAAGCGTGTTTGAGGCCAGGGGGCATATCCTGGGGGGGGGGGGGGTCATGGCAATGTGTCTTTTAGTGTAATAAAATCTGTTTAAAAATTAAGCATCCAGGGACTGGGGATATAGCTCAGTGGAATAAGTGCTTGCCTAGCAAGTGCAGGGTCCTGAGTTCGATCCCCAGTACCACAAAAAAAAATAAAAATAAAAATAAAAATTAAGCATCCACTGTATTTTTAGCATATCTTCATACATAGCATTTATATTGTGTTAAATATTATAAGTGATCTAAGATGATTTACAGTACATAGGATATGTGTAGCTTATATGAAAATACTGTGCCATTTTATATAAGAAACTCAAGCATTTGTGGACTTGGCTATCTGTGGGGCCCCAGAAGCAATCCCTGTGGGTCCTGAGGGAAGACTGTATTTGCAAAGCTATGGAGGAATCATACACATTTACCAGCCAGCTTGAGAGTGTTGTATTTCAATCAACAGAGTCAAAGAGCATGCTCATAAGATAGTGGTGGCCCTCATCAAATACACAAATATTGAACATAGAGGTTACAAGTTACAGAAAACTGTAGAAATGACTTTGCTTTTTTTCAAGCGAGCTGACTAAATGGAAAAACTCTTGTTTGATGATCTGTTCAGGTGGATGATGCTGAAGAACCTGACAAAACAGGAGAGAATAAAGCACCCAGTAAGTTCCAGTCCGTGGGAGTTCAAGTAGAAGAGGAGAAATGGTAAGTCCACACGCATCCCTCCCCTTTCATCTTGATGTGGGCAAGTATGAAAGAAGTTTCTGTCCTGTGATAAAGCTTCAGAATTCAGGGACCTTCCCCTAACCTTTGGAGTATTCACAGGGTAAGCTCAAGTCAACACTAGCTGATTCCCTTCTGTTCTTTAATAGTGGGGACCAACCTGTTAAGTTCTAGCTAAAATACTGGCCCCACTGCACCACATTCACATAAACATTGCATACAATGGTCCACTAAAAAATTTCATAGACTCTTTATGAGAAGAAAAATATTTCTATTCTCAGCACTTCATGGTGTCTGATGTTTAGTATATGCCCAAGGAATGACAAATGAATAAATGAGTGAATGAAGATGAAAGGGGGGAAAAGAGAGAGAATATTTCCTATCTTCATTCTGAATCACACGTTATGTTAGGTTGATCTTTAAAATAAGTTTATCCCATCCTTCATAGGATCAGTGGGAGATCCAGGGTTTTATAAGACCACAGAATCCAAGAGAAGGGACTTCTGAGGTCAGTATTTTTATTTCATAAATGAGACTTTCATCAAGAGACATATGTGAGCAGGACACACTGATCATCTACACTTTGAATGCACTTGTGGGCCCGGGTTCTTCCTGGGGCTACGCCTTCTGAGTATCGCTTGCCGATTGATCATTCATGCCCCCAGGTGCATGCTCTGGGGTTTCGCAGCTGGGGGTTTCCTCGCAAGGCCCCGCCCTTCAAGGTGGGGGCTCTCCATCCCCCTAAGTGCAAAAAAAGACAGACAGAGAGAGAGACATATATGAGTTTCTCAGACACACTGTGAGGTCCTTCCTGGGTAACAAATGATGGGAGGGGCAGAAACCAGCAGAAACTGCCAGCCTTGTGTAAAGGCAACATGGCATGGAATTTATTGTGCTGGGTGCAGGCAGACACCTTTGGTGCAAGAGCCATCTGAAGGGAACAAGAACGAGGGGCCTTCCTTCATAGGGATTTTAACAGACCTCTGTAGTCAAAGTTCTCCAGCAGTCTTGTACCTCAGTGGGCAAAGTCCTTGAAGTGTCTGGTGTAAATTTTTGGGTGGCTCCAGATGTCCCCAGATGTCCCTAGATGTTCCGGGTCCTGCAAGATTCCTTGTACTATCTTATCTCTTATCCTATCTTATCCTGTGTCTTTGGATGGCAGCATGGTGCTGAGCTGAGTTCTCTGCTGAGAATAATGCCTCTGCTGGCAGGCAACTTGGGGTCTGGGAGGGTCGGGTCTAATTGGAGCCTTATAGGTAGAACTGTGCTTTCTTCAACAGTGTCAGCCTGGCACCTAGCACTGTGCCATTCCATAAATATTGGCTGAATGAAGGAAAACCAGAGTTATGATAAAAGAAAGAGCTCTAGATTACAAGTCAGAATATCACCTTAATTTTGTCAGTGACTTTTTGAGTGCTAATTAGTAAGAATCTTTTCTGTCATCTACTGATCCAGCTATTAAATACTCATTCAGTGAATTTCTCTAGAATGCCTCTTGTATGCAAACCTACATACATATACTGAAAAGAAGTCATGCTGAAGGGCTAAAGGTGTAACTCAGAAGTACCGAGCATGCTCAAGGCTCTAGGTGCAAGCCCCAGCAAGTGCTCTGCCACTAAGATATAACCCCAACCAAGTTCTGTGTCTTATTTTAGAATATTTTGGTATCTATTGACAATAAACACACACACACACACACACACACACACACATCACTTTTCCATCACTGGCACAACATAAACACCTGCAACTTAAGAAGAGAGGGTCATTTGGCTCACAGTTTCAGAGGGTTTGGTTATGGTTGGCTCCGAGCAGAAATGGCCTGGTGGAAGGGCGTGAGAGAGGACAACTGCTCATCCGCTGCAGGCAGGAAGCGGAAAAGGGAGGAATCAGGATGATGAACACACGCTCTCAGGTCACACCCCAGTGACCCACCTCTTCCAGCCAGGCCCCTCCTCCTAACAGCACAGCAACCATCAACTGCATTAATCCACCAATGAGCACAGCACCTGCATGATCCAATCACCTCTCAAAAGCCCCGCTTCTGAGCACATGGGACTCTGGGGGCACAGTCTGGAGACAAACCAGAACATTCTGCTCCAGCCCTCACAAGGCTCATGTCCCTCCCTAAGAGTCTTTAAAGTCTTAACTGTTCTAACACTTAAACGTCTAAGACCAAAGTCTCATCTTAAACTTCAGGCAAACTCTTAGCTGTGAACCTCTGTAAAATTCAAGAAGTTAAATACGTTTAACATACCACTGTACTACCATAGCACAGGGCAAATATTCCTATTCTAAAAGAGAGGATTAGGGAGAAAGAAAGGAATTGAACCAAAGTAAGACTAAAACCCCGCAGAGCAAACATTAAATCCTGCAGCTCCATGTCCGGCACCCAGGCAGGTTCTAGAGAGTTGTGAGCTCTGAATGGCTGAGGCAGCCTTGCTGATTGCAGCCCACATGGCTTCTCTCTCGGGCTGGCTCTGCTTACTTCCTGTGGTTTTTCCTCTGATGTTCTGCGTTCCTGTCATCCCCAACTGCCTCATGTCTCCATTGCAACTCTGGCTTTTTTTAAAGCTTTATCTAACATCCTCTTGGGCTTGTTTCCTAACCTCCCAGGCCTTTCTTTGAAATCTGAGTGGAAGCCTCCATGACCTGTAACTCCTACATGCTGTACACCCATACCCATAAAACGAGCACTATGTGTATGATATCAAGGTTGGTTGCCAATTTAAATAGTAGTTAGAATCTCTTGGTCCAAGTTGCAGTGGCCTCTGAGTACCTGGATGGCTGAATACAGGGAAAGACTTCTCTAGGTGGTCCTGAATGATCAGTGTCCTGGGGTTCTTTTATCAAAGCAGTCTTTTAAGGCAGTTTACCAGTTTACTGTTGCCTGTGAAGGGTGAGGTCTAGCTAATTCCTGAGGTGCCCATAAGGTATCTTTTTAATTGTCCTAATGAAAAATATTTGGTTTCCTCTTAATGAGTCTAAATCTTTTTAGCAACCATGTTCTCCTTGCCCCAAGTTCACAAGTACTTCCTTGCTGCCCAAGCTGCAAATTCTTGAAATGACTCTGCTCTGCTTTTTGCTCCTGACTCTCCATGTAGATCTGCCTAAAAGCAGCCAGCAGTACCCAAGCCACAGCCTAAACATTGGACTGCCTTGAAATTTCCTCCACCAGGTTAATTAGTATGCCACCCTTAAATTTAGCTTCGTAGAAGCTCTTAGGACATGGGAGAAATATAGTTAACTTTCTTTTTGTCAGAATGTACCATTCATGACCTTTAGTCCACTTTCCAATACAATTTTGTTTCTATCTGAAACTTTCTAAAACTGGCCTTTACTGTCCAAATTCCTATCAGTATCCTGGTCTTTTGAATTCAACAAGTGTTGCTTATCAAGTTCTGTGTACAGCATCTAGGACTTTTATAGCCTGGACCTCCCGAGCATTCCAAACTCCTGCTGCAAACCAGTTCCAAAGGCTTCTAAACCACAGCCAGCTACAGTTACGGTAATGATCCGACTCCTAGTACCCACTTTTTGTGTCATTCACTTTTTCATCACTGGAACAAAATGCCTGACACCTACAACTTAAAAAGGAGAGGTCTGAGAGCAGGACATGGTGGTGCACGCCTGGAATCCCAGCACTCAGGAGGCTGAGGCAGGAGGATTGTTGTGAGTTCGAGACCAGACTGGGCTACAAAGTGAGCTCAAGGTCAGCCTGGACTGCATTGTGAGACCTTGTCTCAAAAAAAAAAAAAAAAAAAAAAAAAAAGACAAAGGAGAGGTTTATTTGACTCACGGCTTAAGAGCATTCTGGCCATGCACAGCAGGCTGACTCCAAGGCAGGAGAGAGAAGGATGGGTCCTAGAAGGAGAACGCACCCTTCCCGTGCACAAACCCAGTGGCCACAGCTCCCAACCAGCCCCTCCACCTGCTAACTCAAGAAATTGTCAGCCGGATTCACCCACTGATGCATACAGCACCCCAGGATCCAATCACCTTTTAAAAGTCCCACTCTGAACACATGAGACTCTTGGGGGACAGCATAGATCTGAACTGTCATACACACATGCGCGCGCGTGCACACATGGGCCCACACTGGGCTTCCAGTGCTGAAAGTCCAGAAAAGTGGTATAATCATTCTCAAAACTAATAGGACAAACAATGAGTAATATTTGTACATCTATCCACACACACTGACCTATTAGGCATACTGATGGAAGCGAATGAAGCCCACTCAGTAGAAAAAAAATTGGGGAAATTATCACTGTAAAAGAAAACATAAACTGTCAAGTGTAATTTATAGCATTTATAGCAATTTGTAATTTACAGCATATCAGCAAGGTAGACTGTTATACAGCTTAATTTATACCACTAAACATTATTTGAATAAAAAAGAAATACAGAAACATAGAAAAATACCCACAATGCAATGTTAAGTGAAAATATCTAATACATATGTAATATACATACATAATATTCACACAGAGAGACCAGGACTGAAATGTAATATGTAGATTTGGTAGGTTCAAGAGTAGCTTTTTAAAATTTTACTCTGTTTACTTGTATGTACTTTTTTTGTGATCATTATTTTTACACCAACACTTCCAGGTATAGGCATGTTCCTTTATTGAATATTTAACTTTTTGTGTGGTGGCAGAAATCAAACCTTAGGCCTCCCTCCTGCCAGGCTAGTGCTCTAACTCTGAGTTACACCCTTGCCCCTGCAAAATTTTTGAAAGGAAACATCTCAAAGTAAGAAAACCTGTTCTTCCACCCACTCCCACCTCTCCCCTGAAACATTCCTGGTTGATATTCTGCTCCGTGGTATATTGGTTAAGAGTTCAACTGGTCCAGAACACCTGGATCCAAATCCCGGCTCCGCAGCTTCCAAACTGAGCCCTGAGCAAGCAGGCAATGATTTCCACCTCCACCCAGCCCTACACCAGAGTCCTGTGCTCTGCTGCAAAAGGAGCTTTCTCAGAAATGTACTCTTCCTCCCTGGAAAAAGCACGACCAGTGCATTTCCCCACACTCCTGGCCCGCATCTTACCGTAGTCATGGCCTGCACCACCTGCCCAGTGGAGACGATACGCGGTCCAGCCCTACCAGCGTTTTCCCCATGTGTGCGGGTCCAAGCTACTCCTTCCATCTGCACTCTTCCCTTTAAAAACACCACCACATTGGGGCTGGGGATATAGCTCAGTGGAATAAGCGCCTGCCTAGCAGGCGCAGGGTCCTGAGTTCAATCCCCAGTACCGCCAAAAAAAAAAAGAACAAAAAATAAATTAATTAAATAAATAAATAAATAAATAATAAAAATAAAAATAAAAACACCACCACAAGCCAGGCATGGCGAGGACTGCCAGCTTAGATTTCCACCTCCTGCAGTCCCGGCACTCTGGGAGACTGAGGCAGAAGGATCACAAGTTTGAACCCAGGCGGGCCAACTTAGTAATTTAGCAAGAACTTGTCTCAAAATAAAAAACAAAAAATGTGCTGTAGATGAGACTCAGTGCAGAAGCCTTAGGACAACCTCCTAGTGCTGCAAAAATACAAACATAAAATAAAATACAGAAGTGACACTGCCCCTGCTCCTGTCTGCGCCCCTGCTCCTGTCTGCGCCCCTACTTCTGTCTGCGCCCCTGCTCCTGTCTGCGCCCCTACTTCTGTCTGCGCCCCTGCTCCTGCCCCTCTTCCTTTGTTCGGCCCACGCTCCCTTGTAGGGTATCATAAACCATCTCTTTCTTTACTATGGGCTTGGTAAATTATTTTGCCACCTGCAATACCAGACTCCACCACACGGTCTTGCACAGCAGGCCCCGGAGCAAACCAGTAGCTGTATCTCTGCTTCCCTCCCTATGTGCAAGAGGGGCAGGCGGGCAGGCCCCAGGCCAGCCTACCAGGAACTTGGAAGTTGCCCCTCCATCTGAATAACGAAACCACAAACAAACTCAACAATCAACAGTTCTTCCTTTTCATTTTCTTTCAGATTTTTATTAGTCCTTGTTTGCAGGACAGAATGATCACGGTCCTCAGGGGAGTCAGGGCGTGGACATGGTTCCTCTCAATTCTTTTTTCTTCTTCCCGTCCCTTCCTTCCCCCCCACTCCATCTCTTGATCCCTTCCCCTTTGAGGACCATGTCTCCCTACTTCCCGTGATCCATCTGTATTTATACTTTAGGTTTCTCATGTAACAGAAACCACGCGCTATTTAAGTGTGTGTGTGTGGTTTAGGTCACTGAACAGTATGGTCTCAAGATGCATCCATCCTCCTACAAATCCTCAGGTTCACCCTCCTTTACAGCAAAGTGGACCTCCACTGTGCACAAACACATTTTATCTACCCGGGTGTTCCTCTGCTGATGGACACATGGGCCACTCCCCAGATTTAGCTATGACGAGAACAAGGACTGTTGTATGTGTCAGAGAACTGAAGTCTCAGGGCAAATCACTACTTCCCCCCACTATGCCCCACCCCCACCTCACAAAACAAGAGAAACAAACAGGTACAGAAAAGCAGAACTTACCGAAAAGGAAGCCCATGAGCAGAAACCTGTGCAGGAACCACGGCTAAGGTGGGAAACCCGGAACAGTAACTGAAAACTTCTGGGTCTCAGTGTGGACAGCTCCGCGCTCAGCCCTGCTGGGGTAGTTCAGGCCACCCCGTTCCGCGGGTTTTCCCTGCAGGAGTCAACCAGATCCTCAGCAGGAACACTGAGGGGAATTCCCTAGGGCTTCCAACAATAAAAGCAAAAGCAGGGCCAGGGATAGAGCTCAGCAGCACAAGCACCTGCCTGGCAAGTGCGAAGCCCTGAGTTTGATTCCTGATACCAAAAAACTTTAAAAAAAAAAAATTAAAAGCAACAGGACACTGAGAAGTGCCGGAGCTCTCTGGTGCTCCTCCCGGGCCGCACAGCGGACACCTTCACCAGTCTTCTGCCTGCTGGACTTCTATCCATCCCAGCCTGCCCTGCCTGGGGAACTGAGACTCAGCCCCAGCTTCCTTTCGCCCTCCGCGGGGGAAGGGAAATGCCGAGCTCTGGCCCCCTTTCACCATCTTATCCCACGTAACAGGGAGCGTTTAAACTCAGAGCACGTAGATGAAAACAAATCATAAAAATTAGAGCAGAAATCAGTGAAACAAAGTCAGTAAGAAAATCAACAAAACAAAAATGTGATTCTTTGAAAAGATGCACAAAAGTGATAATCTTCCTGCCAGGCTCACTGTGAAAGAAAGAAGACACCAGTTACTAATATTAGACGTGAAAGGGGCCATCACTACAGAGTCTACCCCCAGGAGAACAGACAGGCGCTATAAGCAACTCTGGGCCCACAGCTTTGATAACACAAATGAAGCAGAAGAACCCTTGGGAGACACATCGTAGCTGAGCTCTGGGGTAACCCTCAAAAGCCTCACGTGTTTAAAAGGCAGCCGGAAAAAAAAAAAAAAAAAAAAAAGTTCAAACCTAAAAAAAACAAAAAAAACAAAACAAAAAAAAAAAGGCAGCCGGGACGAGGAGGTGCCGTGACCAGGCGTGGATTGCAGGGGGCTGTGCTGCTAGCAGGCGGGGCTGATCCTAGCAGGCAGTTTCAGGGGGACATGGCGGGTGCGTCCCTCCACCCACCCACCCCCTTCTTTACTCACTGCTCCCTGTGTACCACGATGCAAGCAGCCTCTCTCCACGAGACTCTTGAGCAGGGTTTTGATAGGATGGCCTCACCTCACTCTGATGTCAGCCTGAGGAGTGGGGTAGGGTACAAAAGGCCCAATGGCCATTCACTTCATAGTTGGTGTGGCTTCTTCTCTGCAGAGCACCCTTCTTTCTCTACCTTTAATGAATGTAAACTCTCACTCCTTTTTTCACTTGTCCACTTCTTTGTACAGGACAAGAAAGAATCTGTAGGAGCCCATAACACCCTAAAACCCCCACTAACATTTACAACTACTTGACATTCAAAAATAGACAGCAAAAAGACCAGCAGTTGCCTGAAGTTGAGGGAGAGACGGCTAAACAGGCGGAACACGGAGTAACTGTAGGGCAGTGAACTGCTCCGTGCAGTACCACAATAGTAAGCATGCAGCACTGTGTCTGCCAAAGCCCACACAGTGCACACCAGGAGGGGCTCGCTGTAAACTGCGACTCGAGACACGACAGGGCCGTGCAGGTTTAGACCGCACCAAACTTACCATTCTGTGTTACCGTGTAGCCTGCGTCTACAAGTGGCTCACCAAATAAATGTTCCTGGGTTTTTCTGGTGCTCAGTCTCCTTCTGGGGTTAGATTACAGGCTCTTCTCATCTGGAACAAAGAATTCAATGAAATGAGCAAAAATCAGTGATAAAGTTCATTTGAAAAAGTAAAAGTAAAAAGTGAGGGAGAAACCACTCTGCAGAGTGAGCTTGGGCAGAGCAAAAAGCAACATGAAAACCTGGAAAGCCGTGAGCTACCACGAGGAAAGCCACGATCGCAAGCCCTTCATGGCATCTGTGTCCTTTTATGACAGCCAAATCTCGAGGAGACCCAGAAGATCTTCTCTGTAGGGTCCTAAGAGACAATGTTGAGATTTTCACGTCTAGGCACCCTATTGAAAACCTGCTGGAGCTCTCGCCAGAAGTCCACATGCAGGACTCTGGCACCTGTTCTGTACATGTGTCATTAACAGGCCCGCCCACTTCCCCAGCCAGCTTTGCCACACCCCCATCTCCTGTCTCACTGGTAGTGAATGTTGGTAGAGAGGCTACATGTGTGTATGAGGAGGTGTGTATAGGAACTCCATCTTTTCCCCTCAATTTTGCTGTTAACTTAGAACACCTTAAAAAGTAAGGAGTATTATTTTATAAAAGCGGGTGGAGGGTGTGGTAACACACACCTGTAATGCCAGCATTCTGGAGGCTGAGGCAGGAGGGTCACCATGAGTTCAAGGGTAGTCTGAACTAAGTAGTGAGATCCTGTCTCAAATAAATACATAGGGGTGTGTGATCATATTAACCTCTATGTGTTGTCCTGAATGGGTGTTGCTTCATATATGTAAAACCTTGAGAACAATACCTGACATGTAGGAATCTCTTTCTTCTTCTTTGTAGTACCTAGATAGGATCACTAAGGACTGAAATTTTAAGAAAGTACTATTATCGCCTTTTTTTCAAAACATAAAGGAAAGTCCTCTCCATCGCCTATTTTATGACAAACATTAACCATGCAGTCCAGGAGTCTTTCTAAATTAACACCTTGACACTTGCCCATCTACAAGAATGCTAAGTACTGACTACCTCTTCTCCACCCCAAACATCAAGTAGCCATGATGGTCATGTTTTTTAAAAGTTGGAACATTTACTGAATGATTAAACTTTATAGGACACAGGAAGCTGAGGCAGGAGGATCGTTGCGAGTTTCAGACCAGCCTGGGCTACAAAGTGAGCTCAAGGCCAGCCTGAACTGCATAGTGAGACCTGTCTCAAAAAAGACAAAAAGAAAAAGTTTCTAAGACAGCCAGTTCCTCAATCAACTGAGCCATTTATTTAAAATTCATCTCTTAAAAAGGCTGGCAGCCCAATTTCCGGGCTTAATTTCCCCAACATACCTTTCCTCAGAGGTCACCCTTGATAAAGTAAATAAGCATTTAAATTGATGTTAATGGTTGTTTTCAATTTATGCAAAGGAGACCCATTGTCAAACATGAAGGGATTACCTTTATCTTGTCTCTAACTATAATTCTTTTTACACTGTTGCTGATAGTAATTCCTTTAGATAGGATCTTAAAAAGCAAAATTGGGCAGCTGAGATTACATCACGACGGCTGGGAGGTTTTTCTGTTGTTTCCTCACTTGAAGGGCCGCCCACAATCCCAGCCACCTCTTCCTTCCCCAAATAAGCAGACTGGTTTTATCGGCGGGCTAACAAAAAGTGAGAAAAGCAAGAAAATGGAGCCAGAGAAAGCGAGAGAGAGCACACGGCGATGCAGATTAGGGACTTGGAGAAGCCAGGAGGCTCGTTACCTTTTGAATGACCAAACCTCACCCAGCCAGGTCCACCTAACTGAATCGTTTATGAAGGAGTAGACTTGTTAAATTAGGATGCTCTTCAGTGTTCCAAGTCAAAAGAACAGAAAGGAGTTAATAAACCCTTAGTAAAAAAATAAAATCCACTAGGAAATGATCAGCTTCCAAAGGGGCCTTGAAATGGCTTGATAGAAATCTTCCTGCCGGCACCAGAAGCATCTTTAAAATGCACAGGGACAGCAAATACGTTGCGTATTCCTGTGCTACGGCAGGCTCAGCCAGAGGTGGGGAAGGCAGCCCAAAGACCACTGTTTAAATACCCTCACAGCGGCCAGCCAGTGAGCCTGAATGCACATTTCGCTCTGAACCAAGGAGACTGCTTCCTGGAAGCCAGGGACAAGGCTTGAGGCACTGACCTATGGGAGCCCATAACACCTGTGCGTGCTCTTGTGCAGGGCAACCTTGAACAAAGCCGGCAGATAGATTTTGGTGGCGCTTCCCCTGGGAGCCCACTGAGGCCACCAGCAGCCTCCCTTCCCACCTGCCTACCCCCCACCCCCTGCCACCCCGGCTCCCGGCAAACTCCTGTGAAGCTGCTAGTTAGCAGATCCAGTAAACCAGCCCTTGCAATAGACCTAGGTAAGAGCTGGGTGACTCCAGGAGCACCTTTTCCTCAGGCCATGGTTAACACTCACTAACAGTGGGTAGCAGTGACTTCAAACTCACTTTGTGAAGCCCACTAGGGACTCTGTGGGTGCAAAGAGGAAGACTAGGGTTGTTTTCATGATCAAACAGCACACAAATCTATTGGGGAAAAGACAGCACGTTAATAACGTGTAACAAGGATGGGCAAGAATATGAGTGGCCTCTGTTTATCCGTCTGCAAGGTCTGTGTATTATTGTATAATTCAATGAATGGCAAGAGTTAGATCCTACTTATATATTACAAAAATTTGCAAATTATAGAAATAAAATGTTCCATAATCCCATCCATTAGTCATGAACTGTAAGAAGTTCTTTTTATCCACACCTTTTCCATGAATAGTTGGGGCTCCAACCCAGGGCCTTACACATCTCTGGCACTGAGGGACATCCAAGCCCTTGAACACTTTAAAAAGTTTTTCAATTCATTCTATGCACTCAGTTCTGTAACATTTTAAAGATCGATATCCCAAAACAAGTTTGCTCATTAAAAAGTTCATGAAAACTATATTTCTTTCTCTCTCTGTCTCTGTCACATTCTCAATCCTGTGGATGGACCCAGGACCCCATCCCACAGAAGGCAGGTGTTTTATCCCTGAGCTACGCCTCCAGCTCTTTTGAAATTAATTTTGCGATACAGGCTAAGTTGCTCAAGATGGCCTGAAAGATGTGATCCCCCTGCCTCAGACATCCTAATAGCTGGGATTACAGGTGTGTGGACACCTGGCTTAGTTTCTGTGGTTGTTTGGAGTGTACTGTGGAATACAGTTTATAACTGATGTATCCCAAAAGCCCCAGGCACTTATTGGCAGGACCTTTGGAAGGAGGCTCATAGCTGACTTGCTGTGAGGAGGCAGGGCAAGGATAGAAGAGACGGGTCAGTGGATGGCCTGGAAGGATTTATCTCCCTGCCCAGCTCCTCCCCCCTCACTCACTGCTTCCTGTCTGCCTGCTATGAGCAGCTGTCTTGCGCCCAGGTCTTTCCACCATGTTGTTCTGCCTTGGAGCTAGCTGACTATGGACGAAAGCTCTACAAATTGTGAGCCAAAATAAACCTTTCCTTCTGTAAGTTCTGAGGGTCAGGTATTTTGTCCCAGCAACAAAGAAAGTGACTTTGGTACCAGAGTTAGGGGGTCCTCACTGTGACTCTACTTGACCATGTGATTCCGAAGCCTTTATCACTAACTTGCAGGATAAGTTTGGAAAGGTTTGGAGGTGCTGGCTGGAGAAGCAGCTGGAAAACGCTGTAAACCAAGCTTGGTGGGAGATTCCGGTTGAAGCTTAGAAGACCAAATGCTGATAGTAATGCAGATAATAAGGATCAGGATCAGGAGGTTTCAGCTGCAAACAAGGACTGTATTGGCAGCTGGATGCCAGGCCATCTGCATTATACTTAGATGGAAAAATTGGTCTTCATTCTTCTCACGCAGAAGACTGAGACTAAGGGCAGAAGACTAATCTGGCAGAAGAAATGCCAAGGTAGCCCCACATTCGGACTGTACAATAGATACTATTGAGAGCTTTTAGCCAGCTCTGCATTGAGAATCAAGATTGAACAAGATAGCCAAGTGTTTTAAGTTTTAAATTTCATGGAAAAAGCAGCTCGTGTAAAGCTTGTGCCAATAAAGCTGGAGCAGAGGACAGTTTGGTTGCTGAAAAGATTAGCATTAAGAGAAGCCAAGTACTTTACTTCAGGCTACAAAAGATGCCTTGAGTGCATGGGAGGAATCTGAAAGATACCACCCTTTGCAGAGTCCATTGTGGTGAAAAGTAAAAGACTTTGCTTTAAGAGCCCCTGGGCACCCTGCTGGAAAACAGCCTGGGCGTCCTGGGATTCTGTTTGCAGTGTTGTCATCCAGGCACTCCGCAGTTCCTGCTGCCATGATGCAAAAGGACTTGGCTACTGCCTCTTGGCACCAACCACATGATACATTTTATAGGCATGCAGAATGTAAGAGTTGCGGAGTCAGAAAGGCTTCTGCCCAGATTTCAAAAGAAGGCCTGGGAGGCCATTCTTCTGAGAGGGCAATGTGTACAGCCATGAGAGTGAAGCCGAAGGTGCAGTAGAGACCCCAGAAAGATGGATAAGCCAGGAACGAGGATCATCCAAGGAAAGCTGCAAGGAGTGAGTAAAGCCAGCTGAAGAGAGAAACCATGAGGGTTGCAACAACCAGCAATGCCATAGGGATGGAGCCACCCAAGCTCTTTGGAAGTCTTTACTTACCACAACTTGCCCCAGGTGGTAGACATGGAAATACAGGATTTAATGTTTGCTCTGTGGGGTTTTGGTCTTGCTTTGGTCTCTGGTTTCTGGGCCCCAATTTCTCCCTTTTGGAATGTGTTACCCCATGCCTTTGTATGTCAGCAGTGTTTAACTTTCTTTTTTATTTTTACAGGGACTCATGTCTAAGAATTTCACTTTAGGCTTGGACTTTTCAGCAGTGCTGAAACTGTTAGGAATTTTGACAGCTCTTAGAAATGGGATAGGGGGCTGGGGGTATAGCTCAGTGGCATAAGCGCTTGCCTGGCAAGCGCAAGGTCCTGAGTTCGATCTCTGGTACCGGAAAAAAGAAAAAAAAAAAAAAAGAAAAAAAAAAAAAGAAATGGGATAAATGCATTTTGTGCAGAGATGCACATGAGTCTTTTGGAGACTAGGTGTAAAATAGTATG
>PVLD010000252.1:215771-244871 GCA_004027595.1 Dinomys branickii | reverse complement strand
TGTTCAGTGGTTGGGCCTGGTCAGAAGAGCTGGGTTATGGGGCATGGCCTGAAAGAGTCATTCTCGTGCCCTGGCTCTTCCCTTCACTCTTTGCTTCCCCATCAGCCGTCCTCTGTGATGCCCCTATGCCACACGGTCCTGCCACGGAGCCAGCCAACTACGGCCTAAATCATGAGCCAAAATGAACCTCTCCTCCTTTTAAGTTGTGGGTTTGGGGTAAAAAGCGACTCTGTGTGTGTGTGTGTGTGTGTGTGTGTGTGTGTTTGGTGTCGGGGATACCAGCCGTACAAACATCCTATCACTGAGCTATAGTCCACTGCAGTAACTACCGCTTTTAATACAATACTCAATGTGCATGGACCACTGTTTGCTTCCTTTTCCTCCCACTTTTGGCTTACCTACATTATTTCTAGTGTCTTCTGATTAAAAATGGCAAACAAAAAAATATACATTTCTCTTCACGATCTTCTGAAACTGATAGTAAAAGTGATTTTCTTTGAATGTAAACATATGAGGATGAAGAGGACAGTGGGAGAAGAAAAGCACTGCAAAAATTTAAAACTGTCCTGAGTTAAAAACACCACATTACAGTAATACATTCACACCTGTCTTCATAGCAGCACAACTCGTAATAGTTACATCCTGGAAGCAGCCTACCTACCCACTGACAGATGAGTGGATAAAGTAAATGTGGTATTTACAAAGAGTGGAGTACTACTGTGCCACAAAGATAAATTTGCATCATTCATATGAAAGTGGAGGTATCTTTTTTTTTTTTTTTTTTTTTTTTTTTGCGGTACTGGGGATTGAACTCAGGACCCTGCGCTTGCTAGGCAAGTGCTTATTCCACTGAGCTATATCCCCAGCCCCAAAAGTGGAGGTATCTTGAGACCATAATGTTAAGTGAAATAAATCAGATACACAAGCTTATATGTTGCATGTTTTTTCTTATAGGAGAAACTCAAACTATACATAACTTAAAGAGCAAAATAAAAGACAGATAAATAGGAAATAGGGATGTAGATCTTTTACAAATGGAAGGGGACCATTAGATGGGGGAGGGAGGGGAAGGTGATATAAAAAGAATTGAGATGTGTTATGCCAGGAATCGTGGCACGCGTTTATAATCTCATTACTCAGAAGGCTGAGGCAGGAAGATCACCTTGAGTTTGAGGCCAGCCTGAACTACATAGTGAGTTCAAGACCAGCCTGAACTACATAGTAAGACCCTGCCTGTCTCAAAAAACAAACAAACAAACAAATGTACGATGTCAACTTTAAGTTTTTAGTAAATACACTTTATTAAACAGAGGAAATTCCTTTCTATTTGAGAATAATAATAATAGATGCTAGATTCTTTCAAAGGCATTTCTGGAATCTTGAAATATTGTAAGGTAGTGGGGTTTTTTTGACAGGTTGTGTTTTAGTTTTGTTTTGTTTTGTTTTTTGGCTGTTTGAGATTGGGTCCTTCTATGTAGTACAGGCTGGCCTTGAACTCACTATGTAACCCAAGCTGGCCTTGAACTCCCAGAAATCTTCTTGCCTCAGACTCCTAAGTGCTGGGATTACAGGAGTGTGCTACTATGCCTGACTTAACGTGTTACATGGTTTTTCATTTTTAGACTACTAATATGATGAATGGCATTGGTTGATTTAAAAAGTATTGTGAAATACATATACATAAAAAGTAGCATTTTTAACCCCTTTGGAGCTGAATCCAGTGGTACTGAATACATTTTCTACTAGTGTATAACCCTTGCCACAATCTAGCTCCAAAATATTTTAAGTAACATAAACAGAATTCCTTACCTATTAAGTAGTTGCTCCCTATTCCTTTTACCTGCTAGCCCATGGAAGGTATTAATGCTTCCTAAAGTTCGTCCAGCTATAACATGTATGCATTCTTTACTCCTTTTCATGCCTGGGTAATATTCCATGGTATCCCATTTTCATGTGCCTACTGGCCATTTATATGTCTCTTTGGAGAAATGTCATTTCAAGTCTCTTGCCTATTTTTTAAACAGGTTGTTGAATAGTGTGTCTCTTTGTTGTTAGTGTGGTGTCGTTGTATGAGTCAGGGTCCTGTTCTGTAGCTCAGGATGGCCTTGAACTCACAATCTTCCTGCCTCAGCCTATCAAATTCTGGGATCACAGGTACATACCGCCATGCCCAGCTTGGTTTGTCTTCTTGTTCTTGAGAGGGTTTTAGGTTTGATTTTGGTTTTAAATTCTACACACATGATCCTCACCAAATTTAAAATTTGAAAATATTTTCTCCAATTCTGAGTTGTCTTTTCATTCTCTGGATAAGTTTTTTGATGCACAAAAGTTTTCGATTTTGAGTAAGTCCCATTTAGTTTTTCTTTCATGAGTTGTGCTTTCCATGTCAAATTTAAGAAAGCATTGTTGCATCCAGGATGATAAAGATTTGGCCCAAATATTCATTCAAAATTATTTTATTTTTAGCTCTTAAATTTAGGCCTTTGATTCATTTTGAGCACAATTTTTTTTTGTTTGATTCATTTGGTTTGTTTTATTTTGAGTCAGGGACTCACTGTGTAGTGCAGGCTGCCCTTGAACTCACTTGTGTAGCTCAGCTGGATTTGAACTCACTGCAATCTTCTTGCTTCAGCATCCTGAGTACTGGGATCATAGGCATGCACCACCACACCCCACTTGAGCTCACTTTTGCATATGGCACAAAAAAAAGACACAACTTCCTTCTCTTCACGCGGCTCTCCAGCTGTATCACATTGACTGATGTTTTACATGCTAACCCAATCTTATATCCCTGAGATAAACCCAACTTCACCATCCTATATAATCCTCTTATAGATTTGAGTATGAATTTTTGTGTCTATACCCATGAAAGATATTGTCCTATAGTTTTTTTTTCCCATCCCACTCTCTTCTCTCCCTTTTTTTTTATTAGTGTGTGTTTGCAACACATAATAAACACATTCGTTGTCGGGAATTGGTGCACATATGTATAAGATTGTTGTTTTGTTTTTTTTCAGACAGGGTCTCACTCTGTAGTTTTTTTTTTTTTTTTTTTTTTTTCACTCTGTAGTTTAGGCTGGCTTTGAACTCATTGTGTGGCCCAGGCTGGTTTTGAACTCATAATGATCCTCCTGTCCAACTGACATCAGTCCTATGGCCTAGAAAGAAGCTACTGATTTTATGGCAATTTCTGGAAAGAGAACTCTATTTTTCTGGTGCACATGTATTTAGTATTTCCATCTTTGCAGGTTCTTGTAGCTGTCTGGGGAGTGTGTGTGTGCTAGGACTTGACTTAGGCCCAAGCTCCACTGCTTAGCTACACTGCACCCCTGCCGAGGACTTTTATCTCACCATCACCAAGTGAGAGTCAGGGCTGCTGCCAGGAAGGGGCTTCCTGTGTCCAGGGAAACAAAGGACAAATCTTGTCCTAGACAAATGGGCAGTGTTATAATCAGGATTTGCAAGGAAATAGATTTAATACAGGACACATAATTGATAGGATTATTCTATAATATTCACCCAAAAAGTCAAATGCAGAAGAGTGCAAGAGATCTGTCCACATACCAGAGACCCAAAGAATCCAGCTAAGGGCTTGGATCCCATGGCTATGCCTTGCATGGGTGCAGCTAAAGATCCAGAGCCCATGACAATGTCCTCCATGAATCTAGCTGAAGGCCTAGAGCCCACAGCAATGTCTCATGCAAGTCTTTATCAAGGATTTGCCCTGGGAAGGTCCAAAGGCCAGTGGTGGAAGCTGGAAAGTCTGTGCCAACAGGATGAAGGATCTGTCCCAGCGGCTGAGGGGTCTCACTGGAAGCAACACTCAAGGCGAGGACCAGAGCTCCCTGAAGAGAACCGCAGCCATCCTCAGGGACAGCGAGGACCCCCGCTCTTCTGACAGAATAGCTGAGTTTATATCAGGAAAACCAGTGTGACAAGCTTCTCCAGGAGAGTCAATAACACACCATCTTCCCCTCCAGTTCTCCCTTTACGCTGCTGGCAGCAGTCCTCATGGGGCCTCTACACCCCGCACCATGCTGACTCCATTGAGCTGGGTGTTCCAGCTGACCATTAGTTACTCCACCACAATCCACCCCGATCAATTGATGACCAGACACATTTCCTTAAACCATAGCCTCCAGTGACACATTTGTGGAAAATTAACATGTCTTCACCTATTTGCACTTACATTAACATAATGATTATATATATACATATATATATGTATATATATGTATATATATAATTCTTATTGCACTCATTTCCACACTAAAAACAAATATTCAAAGGGTTCTCAAAATTTAAGGTTAAAACCATAATACTTTGACTAAATTACCTGATTACTAACATGTATCTAAAAACTACATTGAAATCGTATTTAAGAGAGCGGTCACAATCCCAGCCCTTGCTTCCCCCTGACTTTTGAATAGACCACTCATCTGGACTGCGATCCCCATCTGGTACGCTATTGCTGAACGTATATGCCGTGCCCATCATTTCACTAGACTCATTTTGGCACTTGTACCACTCTTGTTTTTCTTTTTTAGGTACTAGGAATCGAACACAGAACCTTACGCTTGCCAGGCAGACTTGTGCCAGTGAGCTATATCCCTGGCTTTCTTCTTTTTCTTTTCCTTTTTCTGGCACCGGGAATTGAACTCAGGACCTTGTCCTTGCCAGGCAGGCGCTATGCTGATGAGCTATATCCCTGGCCCCCCACTAATTTTTAACAACAGGGCATGCCAAGACTAAGAAATTCCTCAAGAAATCTCGTGCTTTTCAAGCACACTCCGCCTTCTGGTCAAAGGCCCCTCAGATCATTTCTCCACTGTCCCGTCCCTCTCCATCAGCCATGTTCTCCTGTTCATCCCTGTAGTCCACAGCTCCACTAGAGCCTGTCCTCTGGCCAAACGCTTCAAATCGCCCTGCTGGCTATTCACTCTTAATTTCCAACACAGAACTGGCCAAAAGCCTTCAACAGTAACCATGCCACCATCCAAACATTATATTGCATTGAAATTTTCCTGCCACCCATGCAATATCTTTTTTTTTGGCAGTACGGGGGATTGAACTCAAGACCTTGTGCTTGCCAGGCAGGTGCTTATGCCACTGAGCTATATCCCCAGCCCCATGCGATATCTTTAAAGCAAAATGTAGATCAGCTTCTTGCCGAAGCACAACATATACCACCTGGGATCCAGCAGCCAGTGCAGTCTTTTTCAATGGAAGTCTCCTGAACCTCACTTTCACTGGCAGCATTTCCATCAGTACTCTGATCTTCCAGGCTCTGGACAGAGTTTCCAATATCGTTTACAAAGAACAGGGGTTGCTTCTTCACCCAGTCTCTCAAAACCTTCCCAAATTCCTAAGGTTCTTAAACCACATGGCCAGGCAACATCAAAGCAATGACCTCACTCCTGGTACCAAATTCTGTCTTAGTTACTTTTCTCTCATTGTTGAGACAAAATACCCAATGCCCAAAGTTAAGTGAGAAAAGTTTTACTTAGCTCACAATCTGGAGAGGTTTCGGTGCATAACTGGCTGGCTCTAAGGCGCGGGGCCCAGTTCGTGCTGGTGGAAGACAACAAGAGCAATGACCCAGAGAGAGACACGCAGATGGACAGACAGACACAAGCCTCTTTCTGCTCTCCATGCTATATGCAAGGTACCCACCCCAGGGCAGGTACAGCACTCACACCCTTAATCCCAGCACTGGACCGTCAATCAATCACAAACTCTAGACTCAGCCACTTCTGAAAAGCCCACACCCCATAACTGCATAAGGCTTTGAGAGGACATCCAGAAACAAACCATAACAGGCCGCTAAGCACACCATGCCACTTCACTGGCTCCCCACCTGGCCAGGCCCTTGCTAAATGGAGGACTCTAGCTGACAGTGAGGTCCGGAGCCAGCTCTGTGCTTGAAGGTCATGAGTCTGAGGGAAAAGCCAGAATATTTTCTTGTGGAAGGGCTGATCGATATGCAAGTCGTATGTTTAAATAGGAAAATTGTCAGGTACAGTGGCACATGCTTATAATCCTAGCACTCGGGAGGCTGAGGCAGGAGGACTGCCATCAGTTTGAGGCCAGCCTGGGCTACACAGTGAGTTTAAGGCTAGTTGGAACTACGTACAGAGACCTTGTCTGAAAAATAAGTAGGGAAACTATCTCAGTGAAAATCACATCACTAGGAATCCCCTTCAGCACCCTCCCCCTTCCTTCCACCGCACTTGTAGCATTATTCTTGTGACCGGTGCTGAGGGGTCACGTGGTCACCCGCGAGGAGAGGAGGAGAGGCACTCCTTGCTTCTACACGTGAGTTCACCCTTTAGGTTTTTTACCAAGATGCTTCTGTGTGCATCTCCAAGGCACCAATTCTGAGTTTAAAGTCTCCTCCCTTGCATGCTCAAGCTCACACAGGCAGCTGGGGGCACACATGTGGACAGGGTTCACTGCTTCCTCCTAGCACACCAGCCCCCACGCAAAAGGTGTCTGGACTCCAGGGACCGAGATGTGGGTGTCAATGACTCTGCCTGTCAACCAAGCAGAATGTACATACAAAAAGTCAGAAACAAGGCATGTTTTGCCGGCCAGGTCAGGGACCACAAATGTACAAACGCTCCAGCAGCCAACCACATCTCTGCTTTGCCAGCCTGGAAGCTTTGGATCCTCCCCACTCCTCTGGGTTTCCTTGGAGAACCACAGAGCAAGCACCACACTTGATCTCTGCTTGTTGCCAAGTTAACATCACCATAAATAATCCCAGCACCCAGAGGCTGCAGCAGGAGGATCTCCTAGAGTTTGAGGCCAGCCTGAGCTACACAGTGAGATCTTGTCTCATAAAACCAACCGAAGAAACAAACAAAGACCCAGCCAAACAGTTCGTCTCTGTGTACCCAACTGTTACAGGCGTAGAACGCCTGTGTTTCAGATTTCAAAGGCAGGGAACTTGGCAGAACTCCCGCTGTGTCTCACATTTCTCTCCCCCCCCAACTTTCCTTTCTCCCTCCCTTCTTCTATCATGTATCTTTCTGTCTTCCCTCTTTACTTTTTTTCTTCCTTTTTACATATTTTTCAAGAAAATTTAGCTTGCAGAAAGAAACATGGCCCTGTGTCCTGTGAGCCTCCATTTACCCCAACTGGAAACAGTGAGACTTGTCCTGTCCTTGTTAGTGGCCCTGGGTCTGGAGCCAAGGGGTGATTTCGGGCTCCATTTGTGGGGCCAAGCAGATCCCCCTGGGCCACACTCAGTTTGAAGATGTTGTGACAAAACTGCCCAGCAAGGCTCCCAGGGCGACAGCCATCGAAGACAGCAGCAGTGGCCCGGCTCATGCTCCAGGGAGACTGGCAACCTGTGAGCCCACAGAAGAGATCAGTGATAACCGCCCCTTACTTCACAAATGCATTCCCCACGCCAGGGCTACAGCTCATCAGCACAGCGCCTGCCTGCCATACACAAGGCTCTGAGTTTGATTCTCGGCAAAAAAAAAAAAAAGCATTGCCATTATTTGAGACAGAGAGGGTCTTTACATAGGAAACCTGTTCTGTGTGTTTTTGCTTCCTGAGCTCATCAGGGAAAAAATGAATGCTCAGGATTCTACAGAAGCAGTGCTTGATTACTGGGTAGTGGCTTATTTCTCTGTTTATTTACAGCTGCGATGGGGATTGAATGCAGGGCTTTCACACTGACCTATGTCCCTGGCTTCCTCTTTTCTTGAGACAGGGTCTTACTAAGTTGCTAAGCTGGCCAGGCTGGACTTTAATTTGTGATCCTCCTGCCTCAGCCTCCCAAAGTGCAGGGATGGGCAACTTAGCACCTGTGCATGCTGTGACCCACATGCACACAGGAGCAGGACGGCTCCTTACAGCTGGAGCTCTGAGCGAGGGCTGCACTACCCCTGTGCTCCTCTGCATCCTGCTTAGGTTTGGAAAGGAAGAGTAAACCCTGGGGCACCTGCCCCTTCCCAACCTGTTTTTTCCTATCAGGAGGCACCTGTGGCAGAGGGTGTTGTTTCTGAGATTCCCATCAACCTGCACCGAGGTTTGTGGAAAAGATCTAAGGCCCTGACAAAGGAGAAGGAGCAGCCCATAGCTTGACTGCCCCAGAGCAACCTTCCCATAACTGAGCACGAGAGGAAGAGGCCTGGGTGCCATGACTTGGTCTCCTTAAAGTCAGCTGTTGGCTGTAGCTCACAGCTGGATGCCTTGCAGGCTCAAACATGAACCTTCTTCTAAGCAGGCCAGGCTGGTACACCAGGCCCTGGGTTCTTCCCCAGCACTGCAACAAAAAAAGAAAAAGGTTATAAAGATGCTGAGTGTGTACTTAGTTTCTGTTCACTTTTTCGTTTTTGGTCAGAATCTTGCTATCTAGGCCAGGCTGCCCTCAGACTCACAGTGATCCTCCTGCCTCAGCCTCCGGAGTGCTGGGATTACAGGCATGTGCCACCACACCTAACTGTTCACTTATCTTCTTTTCCTGCAGCCCCATCAGTCAAGCAGCGTAAGAACAGGCCTGTGCCTGCCTGTGGGGTGGGGGTAGTTTCAAGAATCCTCTTCTGAGAACTGTCAACTCGTTTCATAGGAGTCTAGAGTAACCGAGAGGCGATTGGTAGCAGAGACTCTGGCGGTAGCACGGACAGGGCATTGTGCCCACACCAGCCCTGCCAGTCTCTCCTTGCAGGGCTTTCTGCTCCTTGGGCCAAAGATGGGCGTCCTTTTTCAGAAGTCAAAAGTATTCCATGCCGTGCCCACAAGGCATGACAACCGAGCAGCTCCCAGCCTGGAAACCGTGGGCGAGGAGGCGGCAAGCCACTGGGCTGGCCAACCACTGCTCAACCCCTTTCAAAGATAAAGCAGTGACTCTCGGCGACCCCCCTGCTGCGATCCTATCAAAAATGTGAAGCAACAATCACGACTTGATTGCTCCCTGCGCCCAGAAGGGACTCTGCACATGAAAGGCTTGACACAGTTTTGTGGAGCAGAACATTCTTTGAAAGCGCTGGCAGAAGCAAGCACTTGTTCAGGGGACTTAATTGATAGACGCTAGCGGCTTGGAAGGGCTGCCCGAGTTCAAAGGCGCCGCTTTTAATCCCAAACCATTTTCATTTTACTTAACTTTTTCTTTCTTTCTGGGTGACTACACTACAAACTTCTATTAATCTACTGCCAAGTCATTTTTCTTCAGAAGGTGGATGCGTTACAAGCTCCCTCGCCAGGAGACGGCGCTCAGGAATGCAGCTAGCACAGCTCCGTGTAGATGAAAACAGCCCGGGAAAGTAGGCCACTCTGTTCGTGCCTGGCAGAGTGTGGTGAGAGCAGTCAGGGCCAGGGCCTCTGTCCGAGCGGAGATGCGATGCCTCTGGCGGTACATTATCTTGGCGAGGAAAGCTGAGTGTTTTCGCAGTTGGGATTGTGTGTTAGTGGAACAGTCAAAATGTCAGCTGTTGCAAGGCGAAGCATCCAGCTCCCACTCACACGGCTGGACAGCAAGCATGGCTCAGAGATGACATTTCACACTGTGGGGACGGCCGGGAGGCAGCAGAAACAGTCTGTGCAGCCAAGGAAGGAGTGGGACTGGCCCCCGTGCCTTTAGCGGAATTGGTTTTCCTGCCATTGCTGATACAAGACACTTGGAATGCGGCTTGGAAGCTTCCGCACAATGTGATTTTTTTTTTTTCTTTTTGGCCCATTTGAGCACTGAAAACTTAACAAAAGGGACCAGACCTGACATCTTCAACAGATGCATTTTCTTAAAAACACCCCACAGTGAGACTGGCTGGCTCCAGCTGCTCTGTCTTCCTAAGATAGGTAGTGACTTTTTCCAGCCTGATCACTGATGTTGGTTGATACCTCGGCCACTTTTTTGGGGGAAAATAATGGATTGATTGATTTATTGGTTTCTTTGAGACAGGGCCTTGCTACATAGTCCAGGCTGGCCTTTAACTCACTGTGTACCCCAGACTGGCCTTGAACTCATGGTGATGCTCCTGCCTCAGCCTCCTGAGTGCTGAGATTACAGGTGGGCGCCACCACACCCGGCTCAAGTATGGGTTTATTGAGATGACTGTACTCTCTCCCTTTTGTGACTCCCAATCTTTCTACAGTTTTGGACATCATGACTTGCTGGTATTTTTCTTAACGTTATTTTTTACACACTAGACCAGTGATGCCGAGCCCTTCAGAGCTTTCAATAACATAAACAGCCCACCGCAGCAGCTGGGCCACAGGTTCGCCACCGCTGGACTAGACTGCTCATTTTCACTGGCTTGAGTAGCTGAGCAGCGTTGTCTGGGGTAGTTAAGAACAAACACATAATCTGGTACATTTAAAATTATGTGGACAGGGCTGGGGATATAGCTCAGTGGAATAAGCGCCTGCCTAGCAACCGCAGCGTCCTGAGTTCGATCTCCAGTACCGCCAAAAAGATTATGAAAAATTAATCAAAAACCCTCTTGGGGCAGACTTTCTTGGAATGGCACGAGCATGAGCTACTCATTGGGATGCTGAGGAAGCTCTAGGGTTCCTGGTGATGGGAATACTGGGACCCAACACCTGCAGTTTAAGGCAGGAGAGGTTACTTCCGCTCCCGGCCTCAGCCCATACTCGGTGGGCAGCAAGGCACGGCCGCAGGGCCGGTCGGAGCGGAGCCGCTTAAAGCGGCGACCAGGAAGCAGAGAGCCAGGGGAGGACCTGAAGAGAGAGACAAACCTCGCAGGCCACGCCCCAGCGACAGCCTCCTCTGATCAGAGCCCCGCCTGCTAGCAGCAGGTCAGCGACGAGCGCCCAGGATCCAGTCAGCTTCCAAGGGAGACTGCACGAAGCTCCTGGGGGACATCCAGACGTACACCCTCGAAGTGTGATAATTCCTGAAAATAATGAAACGAGAATGACTGTCAGATCTGGTCATTCCACTGCCGGGTATACATAAATAAATAAGCCAGGCAACGTGGCACACGCTTGTAACCCTAGCACTCTGGGAGGCTGAGGCTGAAGGATCTCAAGTCTAAGCCCCAGGCTGGGCAATTTAATGACTTAGCAAGACCCTGTCTCAAAAAATTAAAAAAGGGCTCGGGTTACAGATCAGTGGGAAGATCCTGGGTTCAATCCTCAGTACACTAAGATAAAATAACATACCAGAAAGGACCTTAAAATAGACATGGAGAGGATAACGCACACACACGCGCGCCTTCTTTGGTGGGTTCCCATTTTCTGTTCGTTGTCAGTCAGTTTCTGAGGGAAGCTGCGCGCGTGTGTGCGTGCTTTGCGTGCTTTGCGTGTTTTGCGTGCTTTGCGTGCTTTGCGTGCTTTGCGTGAGTGTGTGCTTTGTGTGTGCGCGCACGCGTATGCGCTCTAAATGACCAGCTCCACACGGTCGCTGCCCCTCGCTGACAAAGAACCCCTGGCTCACCTGGGAAGAAGAGCTGTGCAAAGGCACATGAAAGGCCCAGCGGAGGCAGGGAAAGAGTCGCACTGTGCCCTAGCTGTTCCCTAGAGGCTCTGAGCCACAGCGCCATGGCAGGCCCGAGAGCCAGGCAGGGGCTCTCGCGGGGCGCTCAGGGAGGCAGCAGCTTGCTGTCAGAAGTCTTCCTCGGTGGGAGCTGCCCCGGGAAGGTGCGGGGTCGCGAGAGTCTCCTTCCCCATTGGCACCTGAATTCCAGGGTTTAAGCCACCCCGGGTTTGGAGGAGCTGGACGCTGGACATCACACAGGCTTTCCTAGCTGTCCACCTTGTCCCGTTTATATGCTTTGATATTTGATCCCGTGCAAAGCTGAAAGAGGTGCGTTCATTACCTCCCATCATTAGATCTATAGTGGCGGACATCAAGGGTCCGCACCTCACACAATGAGAAGAGGACCCCCCACTGTCACAGGAAAAGCGGACTGTAGTTTTGCTTCAAGAAATAAATACCCTTGAACTGCTGGGTATGGTACTGCACATCTATAGTCCCAGCTCTCAGGAGGCTGAGGCAAGAGGATTACTGTGAGTTCAAGGCCAACTTGGACTACATAGTGAGACCCTGTCTCCAAAAATCAAAACGTACCCGCCCCCCCAAAAAGAAGAAAGGAAACATGACTCCCAAACTAAATCTCCTTTCTCGTTCTGTCAAGCTTCCGCAGGTTCACCCGCTCCAACAGTGTGACGACAGCGGTCCAGGCTGACCTGGACTTCCATGATAACCTGGAAAATTCTCTGGAATCCATAGAGGACAATTCGTGTCCCGGCCCAATGGCCAGGCAGTTCTCCCGGGACGCGAGCACCTCTACAGTCAGCATCCAGGGCTCAGGCAACCACTACCACGCCTGCGCGGCTGACGACGACTTTGACGCGGATTTTGACCCGTCGATTCTGCCTCCTCCCGACCCCTGGATCGACTCGATCACTGAGGACCCGCTGGAGGCCGTGCAGCGGTCCGTGTGCCACCGCGACGGCCACTGGTTCTTGAAGCTCCTGCAGGCGGAGCGCGACCGCATGGACGGCTGGTGCCAGCAGATGGAGCGGGAGGAGCGGGAGAACAACCTGTCCGAGGACAGTAAGTACCAGCGGCGCACCACCTGGGTGACCTGTGATCGCTGGAGCTGGGCAGGGCCAGCTGACAGCCCAGCACCTCCTGCGCTGCCAAGAGATAGAACCCTGAGAGGATGGCACATCCTAGAGTTTAGATCTGTGCTTTCCTTTCTCTCTTCTGAGAAGTGGCAAACCCAGCGCGGAGGTAGTAACATTCCGACCATCATCCCCTTCCCGAAGATGATCCTGAGATATTGCTGATTCTCAAATCATTTGAACTTCCGTAGTTTCAAGGTCCATAGACACAGGAGCACTGGGCATTTACCATCTTCACAGTTTTATAACTAATTGACAGACAACATAAAAACGAGGCTAGTGTGCAGATCCGTAGAAACCCATGTTTCCTGCATTTTTCAGCCTGCCTAGGGTGCGCTTTCTTTTAGGTTTAAGGAAGGCAAAAATTCAGCCCCTACGATAATTAACACAACCTGTAATCCCAGCTACGTGGAAGGCTGAAGCAGGAGGATCGTAAGATTGAGATCAGATTCAGTTTATCAACTTAAGTCAGACTCTGTCTCAAAATAAAAACACACACACACACACAAAAAGATCGGGGATGTAGCTCAGTGCAAAGACTCTAGTTTAAATCCTCAGCACCTAAATTAATGATCTAATAGGTTAAAATAAATGAAAACATAAAATACATAATTGATGTCATTTTTTTGCACACCATTATTTTCAAACTAAGCCTTTTAACAATTCTTATTATTAAAAAAGAAAGTTACAACAAATCTGGATTCACAGGTCGTAATGTGACCTGCAATTGGACAGCAGTATAGACCAAACACAGTTCAGTTCAGAACATGGTGCACAATATGTGGACAAGTTATAGTGAGAGTAGCCCCTCAGCCCCCTAATTTCTCCCATTAATTGGCTCTGGGAGGTGCAGTGAGAACCAAAATCCACCAAGACCAAATAGTTTATTTTGGCTGGAAAGGGTACCAAGTCACAAGACAATGGACACCAACAGGTTGTGGCTTATGTGTCAAATACTAGACGAATAACAAATACCAAGACAAAAGGTTTGCATCAGTTTGTGTCCAGTACCAAACTGGACAAATTTCAGAGCCATCCCCAGTACCAAGGTCTGTAGCCAGAGAAAAGGAAGTGGCCAACAGCAACTGGAAGTCAGATACAGAGACCAGTCGGCTAACATGTGCGGCTAATTGATGGCTGTGATGGGCTGAGACTTAGCCACTCTTTGAAAGAGTAGGTTACAGTTGGTTCACATTAAGTTAGCTTGCAGCTCACCATGTGCAGAGACACCCGTGGGCCAAACCTAATGTACGTACCGTGCCAGCTTTAGACCAAACTTCATTTAACCTTATTAACAACTGACAACAAAATTACCAAGTTACCTCAGTTCTGAGACATATTTTACACATTTCCAACAATTTTGAAGTTGAGATATAATCTGTAATCTATGTATTTTAACATT
Organism: Dinomys branickii; assembly: GCA_004027595.1. NCBI lineage: Eukaryota > Metazoa > Chordata > Mammalia > Rodentia > Dinomyidae > Dinomys > Dinomys branickii. Next base: position 230,869 of record PVLD010000252.1, on the reverse strand, counting down.
GTATGTTTATTTTCCCTGAAAAACTTTAAATTAATGGTGGGTTTTCCAACTGATAATATTTTTGACTCAAAAAAGTTCAGTGGTGGTCATAAAGCCTGCTTAATTTTTGTGAGGGAATTACCTTGAAGAGTATTGTCATAATATAGTTTTTATTTACTTTTTGAGACAGGGTCTTTCTGTGTAGTCCAAACTGACCTCAAACTCGAAGCAGTCCTCCTATCTCTGCCTCCTGAATGCTGGGATTATAGGCCTGGGCTGCCATGCGTGACTTTGTTTTTATTTTTGGTTTGCTTTTGTCTTTGGTTTTTGGTTTTTTGAAACAAATTCTTGCTATGTAGTCCAAACTGGCCTTGAACTCACTGTATTGCCTGGGCAGCCCTTGAGCTTGAGATCCTCCTGACTTTACCTCCTGAGTGCTAGGATGATGCATTTTTTTAAATTTCTTTTAAAAATAACTATTTAGCTGGGCATGGTGGCACACCCCTGTAATCCCAGCATTCAGGAGTCTAAGGCAGGAGGATTGTTGTGAGTTCGGGACCAGCCTGGGCTACAAAGTGAGCTCAAGGCCAGCCTGGACAGCATAGTGAGACTCTGTCTCAAAAAGACTAAATAAATAAATAAATAAATAAATATAAAAATAACCATTTAACTTTTTAATCACAAACATATAAAAATATGCATAAAAGTAGAGTTTAATAGAATGACCTCTTCATGTGTTCATCTTTGTGCAACAACTAGCCAGTCTTACTTTCTTCTTTTTTTTCTTCTTTCTTTTTCTCTTTTTTGGCACTGGGAATTGAACATAGGACCTTTGCACTGAGCTATATTGACAGTCCAAATGTGTGTATGTATGTATGTACTCAGCTATTTCAGAAAGGGTCTCACTAAACCACAAAGTTGCTCAGGTTGGGCTTGGACTCGTAATCCTTCTGCTTCAGCCTCCCAGAGCGCTAGGATTACAGACATGTGTCACCATACCCAGCCAGAGTACTTTAAAGGAAACCTGAGGTATCATGTCACTTCCCTATATAGCTCACACTTATAAGGGCATTTATTAAACATAGCCACACATAATATTCCTAATGAAAACAACAGTAATTTCCTTTCTTTTGTGAGGGAGGAAGGACAGGATCTTGTTATGTTGTCAAGCTGACTTTAACTCTTGAGATCAAGTGATCTTCCTGCCTCAGCCTAGTCCACCACACACTGCACACAATTATTGCTTAATAATTAGATCTGGCATCTGTTGTAAATCACATTAGTGGCTTCTTACTGAACTCCTCCCAGGAGATCTTGTCTCCGTAGTTCCCACAAAAGGATATGTAGGGCACAGTAAGACAAAGAAGCATTCTACTCCTGCCTGCCCCTCACTCATTACCACCATGGGCTCCCCCAAGCACTTGTCTGTGGGCAGGCTTCGCCTTTGCCCTGGTGCTGCTCAGCGAGGCACCAGCACAGCAGTGGATGGTGTGGCCAGGTTTCAGGAAGTCTCTACCATGAATCATCTTAGTGTCTCCTCCCCAGGGGACATCTCCACATTGATTAAATGTTCCTCGAGGATGCCAGTGTCTCTGGAGCAATGGCAGCTGGGGCTGTGGTCCAACAGAACCAGCTGTCATGCAGATTTTGAGACAGGGTCTTGCTATATAGTTCAATCTGGCTTTGAACTCAGTGATCTGATCCTCCTGCCTCAGCCTCCTGAGTGCTGGAATGACAGGAATATACCATGCCGGGCTGTCTGTTTTTCATACTCTGAGAGGTACAGACTGCAAACTGCCAGGATTCCAAAGCCCTAAAACTGGCACAGCAAACTCGGGGCAGAGAGTCCTGGATTTCCAGGAGGCGAGTCCCAGCCAGCAAGCAGATCTGAGCCTAGCTGAGAGGAGCTACATGCACAGGGGATGCACTGGGGACGTTGTCCTCATCTGCACATCACTGGCTGCAGGCTGGGGACTAACAGGTGCTGCTTTACTTGCCCTCAGGGCAGCTCTGGTGGCACCCTGTCCGGGGTCACAGAACACATCAGTGTGTGACAGTGTAGATACACGTGGATGGCTGCTGACAAGAGCATGTCACCGTGTGTCACCTGGCACCACGCCCCACCTGAGCACAGGTCTGCCCCCACCTTGGCACCACTGGTCTTCTCTGGCCACCTGAGCTGCTGAGTGCTGTTTGACCAGTTCTCCTACTAAACCTTTTCTTTCTTTTTTAATCAGACCAGTGGCAAGGAGAGGCCAGTTTGGTGGGCAGAACCAGGTCCCAAGCAACTGGGTTTTTGTTAGTTTGTTTTTAATCTGTATACACCAGGAAAACCTACTTTGGCGAATAAGTCAAACAGAGTTACAGCCCTCTCTTAGGCAGATGCTTGGAACATTTTTTGCTTCCTACACAAAGAGGCCCCTCTTACTCCTGTACCTTTGTATGGAATTTTTTTTGGAGATATGGTCTTGATATGTAGTATGGATTGTTCTTAAACTCACTATGTAGCCCATGCTGGCCTCCAGTTGACAGTGATCCTCCTGCCTCAGCCTCCCAAGGGCTGGGATTACAGGCATGTGCCACTACACCTGGCTGTTGTAAACTGTCAGTGTTCTTCCTGAAGAAAAAAAAGTGGCTTCATAAGGAAATCCTCCCAAGAGATCTTGTCTTCATAGTCCTCACAAAAGGATTTGTAGGACAGAGTGAGAAAAAGAAATATTCTAATCATACCCGCTTAATTTATTTCCTAGGGCACCAGAATTACCCCACTCTAAACATTTGCAAAGTCTGGTGAATATACACAGTGCCTCCCACTGTGCATTGAAGCTAGCAGTCGAGCTCCAGGCACAGCGCGCACACTTGTGACGCCAGCGCTCCGAGAGGCTGAGGCAGGAGAATGGCAAGTTCAAGCCCAGCCTGGGCAATTTAACAACTTAACCAGACCCTGTACTAAAAAAATAAAAATAAAAACGGCTTGGGGTTATACCTCAGTGCTCAGGCCCTAGGTCTAGTCCCCAGTACCACAAACAACAACCATGAAAATACTTGTCTGCAGTCCCTAACACTACCTGTTCATAAAAATGTAACACACAGCACTCTGCGAGGCTCAGGCAGGAGCACTGTAAGTTCGATCTCAGCCGGGGCAACTCAGCATTTTAGTGAGACCCTGTCTCAAAAGAAAAGATGAAAAAGCCTGGGGATGTAGCTCAGTGCACAGGCCCTGAGTTCAAGCCTCCTTACCAAAAAAAAAGATGTTTCACGATATATCTTTCTTAATTCGAAATATAGTATGTCCACTGCAAAAAAAAAAAAAAAAAAAATTAGTTTGGTAAGGAACTCATGTGTTCATGACAACTTGGAGTAGGAAGCCTGGGTGTGAAGAGGGTCTAATCATCTTTATTAGATGGTTGCAGAAGAAAAGATCAGCACCATTTTAAATCATGACTTGGTTGCACTTGGCTTGGTCGGCACCTTAGGGAGAGAGTTTGGAGCGACCGGGCTGGAACCCTCCCTCGCTAACCCTGTTACCAAAGGCGGCCAGTTCTGTCCCTAAAGTCAAGCCGCGAACTCTTATTTTCCCTGATAAAAGTAGAGCAGAACAAAGCCTCTAGTTCTTGTCTGCATCCTCCTCACGCCTCCCCCATGATAGTGGGGTTTAGCTGACACCCCAGGAACACTGGTCTGCGGCCAGCAGGGCTTCCTCGCCGCAGCTGCTGACAGGCGGCTTTGCCCGGCCCTCCCGGTAAAGTGACACCAGCCCTTCTCAGACAATGGTGCCCTTGTGTGAAACAGCTGTCTGGGAGGTGCCTCGGGGGGCACAGTGGCGTGTACGTTGCATAGACGCGGCTGGTGTTATCTCGCCGGAATGAAGCAGACAGATGGACCAAGCTTCCAGCTAGGAATGCACTGTGTGCTCCAGGGACAGGGCTCAGGTTTCGGTGGCCCGGAGGAAGTGTCGCCTGATGGCCCTTCTGCCTCTGCCTCCTGAACTGGGACAGCATATAGAAAGGGTGGTCAAAACCTAAGAGGAGGTTTAAATTTTATAAAAATGTGTTACAGTAGGTGACACATTGCCATGAAGTCCCCTTTGTATGCTCCCTCTCCCCTTGTGCACACTTACCCATCGTCCTTGCCACTGTCTGAAACAGTTCCAGAGGTCTTCTTTCCTGAGTGTCTTTAGCAAGTGTGAGTCTTTAGCAAGTGTGATCAAAAATATGGTGAATGGTACTGCCAAGGGCCACCCAACAGGAAGGCAGTGTCCAAATACATGGCCCTGCGCCCTCATTCACCGTCTTCCCCGGATGAAAATGACCCTGAGAAGGAAAGGTTTTGAATCAAGTCAGAACATCGAGGCATCCAGGACAGGACAACTACAGACACTCATGAAAGGGCGCCCCAGAGCTCCTTCAGAAAACGGGGAAGATGATGGGACGAGTGTGTTCAAAGTGAGAAGGGAGGACTTGGGGGGAGGTCCGTAGAGCAAGGTGTCTTTTACTGTGGTGCGTTTTTCGGTGATGTAAGATTGATTTTAACTTTATTTAAGAAGTAATACATTTTTTAAAATTTAAAGACACATAGTATTTTCTGATCATACTTCACACATAGAATTTACAGACTTTATCTTCAACTAGCTGACAACCCCAGAGTGTGTGCGGAAGGCTGATAGCTCCGCCTGAGCCTTACCCAGAACTGCACACGGGGTGGTGAAACACGGCCTTCAGACCGGGAGGCTTGGAGCCTCAGTGGGCTCCGGGGCTCAACAGGCCCCACCCTTGGCTTTGGGAGCAGTGTGAGATCATATCCGTGGTGGGTCACCATCCGAGCAGTGAGCAGGCACATCTGCCTGAGGCCACAGGGTCTTGATGGCCCCTGAAGTCTCGGGCCACGACAAAACAGTGCTGCCACCAGGCACCGCTGAGCAGGGAGCCAGGCCATTGTATCTGAGCTGCTTTGGTTTTATTCTTAGCTTACTTTGCAAGTGAACCTTCAGGTCTCTCCCCACCCCCACCATTCACACTCACACACACACACTCACACACACACACACACACACACACACACACACACACACACACACACACTATGTGGCCTCTTGTATGAGTCCTGGCCAGCCTGAAATTAGTGACCACAGAGGAAGTGGCCACCACCAAAAGGAAACGGTGTGTGATGTGCCTGGGGTGACCTCCAAGACTCCCTGGTCACTGAGCTTGCAGTGCCCTGGGCCGAGGACACTCCTGGGGTAGTGTAGGGGGCAGGAAGAGGCGGTGACCTGGACACTGAGCTGTCCCGCCCCAGTAGGCATCTGTTATCCCAGAAATTGCAGAGAGGCACTGTCTCATGGAGCAAGACCTCGGATTATTTTCTCCAAATTATTTGCTCTATTTCTGTGCACTGTGAATGCCATGGACTCCAAACACAGCACACAGTTCTTTCACAGGACCAAGGCAGGTCATGTAGATACAGAAGGAAAAGCAGCTCCAAGTGGGTTCTTCTAACTACGCACTCACAAGCAGTCATAACAGCTGTGCCCGCAAAGGAAAGGGGCCGGCTAATCCCACGCCGTATGCCCGCGGGCAACCTCTAAATTCAACTGGGGCTGGACAGCATCTATCTGCCCAGGTGTAGCACCCATTCCTACAAGTTACAGTGCAGTGCCAAAGCCTGCACACAACACACACACACACAACACACACACACACACACACAGAGCAGGTATGCATCACAACCCCTGGGTTGTTCCACCTGTGCCTCTGGAAACCAGCTGTACATCGGGACTCCCACATACCCCTGCTTCGCGTCCTGATTTCCTTGAGAGACTTGTAGCAGGGAGGTTACCAGTTGACAAAGGATGCTGGAAAGAAAGCAGATGGAGAAACGCACAGGGCAAGAGATGGGGGTGGATCATGGTGTCTGTATCCCCTCTGGTGACTGCTCTCTGGGGACCTCCCATAGACGGCTCTCTGGAAGCCCTCAAACCCTGTCCTGGGTCTCCATGGAGGCTTCTTACAGAGGCAAGGTCAAAACCTGTGTAGACCCCCGAGAAGGCCCCCAGGTATGAGCCGTGGATGGGCTGTGTGGGACGCTCGGCAAGGCCTGTCCATCCAGAGCCCGACCCACTCACGCTGCGTGTACAGCAAGGCTGCTTCTGCAGTGGGGGTATTATCAGCCTGTGCCACACAATCAGGTCTGAAAGTCCGACAACTTCTTTATGGCCAAGCTGCAGTGGGGAGGATCAGAGCTTCTGGAAGCTGCCTTGGGGAAGACAAATTTTGGTTTACTGCCAGCTTTGAGGAAGGGAATTAGGAGCCGGGGCCTAGGGACACAGCCATGCATGTATATGTTACAGAGTCACAGAAATACAAACTAGTTCCATTTCAGTCAACTTTCAAAAGCTAAAAGTGGTCTTTATGCACCTCGACAATAGGTAGGGCGCTGGTTTCATGGCTGATGTAAACTGAGAGATACAAACCCACAACACAAACAGCTTTTACAAGCGAGACTCCTAGAAAGGTCCAGATTTTAAAAATAAGATGAAATTAGCTGAGTTTTTTTTTTTTCAAACTTGCTGTTTTTTAAAAATAGTTGAGTGAGACAGGATCATTCTATATTGCCAAGGCTGGTCTCTGGCTCTGCTCAAGTGACCCCCACCCCTGCCTCAGCCTTCCCATTAGCTGGAACCCAGGCACACAACACTCTGCCTAGCACAGACCTACTCTTGATAAGCAAAATGATGTTTTCCTTCCAGAGTCATGTGAAAGCTGTGGCTTTAGTGCATGTGAAATTTTATAACTGAAAATTTAAATCTTTATTGTTAGTCACCAAGTTTGGGCTCCTAAAAAAAAGAGGCACTCGTGTGAAATCCACATGGATCAGGAATAAAACAAACCTGTCTGTGCGTGGAGACACTTTGGCGACAGCAGCCGGGGGTCACCAATGAATGTGAGAAGCACGTGGTGGGCCCTGAGGCGAAGAAAGCACACAAGGACACACACACAGTTTGCACACAGACATACCAGGCTCTGACATCCGGCAGGTTTGCACTCACAAATCCACAAAGCCTAGAGCGCATGTCAGCTGGACATGCTTCTCCCTACCCCTCTCCCTCCTCACCCCAACATCTACAACACAGAAAAGTCAGGCAGCCACGCAGACCCCATAGCGAGTCCCTCTGGCCTCGCCCTGCTCTGGTTTGAGGGCAGCAAGCACTCACTGCAAACGGCACCTGTGGTGTTGCATTTTTCCCAAGCTGTGTAATCCAGGAGCTCCTGGTCCAGCACAGAAATGGGGCTGGGGACGTGAGGAAAGCACAGGACCCGCTGCGCCTGGCAGCACCAGGCTGATGAAGAGGAGAGGAGACTGAGCCTTGGAGGCCGGCAGGTGGTAAACTGGAGAGTCCCAGAGGTGTCGGGAAGTCACGGGTGCCACCCAGAAACATAAGAGGGGAGAATATACTGTAGCCCCGAGCTTATGTTCACAAATAGCTGAAAGTAAGAGAACGGATACACTCACGAAGAGGGCTGAGGGAGCGGAGAGAAGAGGGCTCAAGATTGCATTTTGTGTCCAGCATCCCGGGCGGGTCAAGAGGCAGTCCACGTAGAGCAGACAGGCAAACCAGGAAGGTGCAGAACCACAGGGACTGTTTAAACACAAGTAAAGTTATTACAGGAAAAGGCGCAGGGCCACGGACCCCCTCGAGCCCTCCCCCACTGCCAAGGCCCTCACCCCACCCTTGCCGCTTTCGGGAACAGCTCTGGAAGGCTTTTCTCACCAGTGTCGTTCTGTGACTGCCTCAGTGTCCTGCATGGACTTAAACATTTATGGCAGTTTCTGTTTAATAAAAATGTAGTGGTGTGTCCTCAGCCACTTTATTCATCGGGTCTCTCACTGTAAGACCTCTGCCTCTTCTCCCACATCCAAGTGAAAGCGAAACCGTTTGAACGGACTCAGGATGTTGAGACAGCCACCATAGCACAGCTGAAGACACTCAGGACAGAGGACTCCAGAGCTGCTGCAGAAAGTGGCCAGGATGATGCGATGAGTGTGTTGGAAGGGAGAGCTATTCTGAGAGCATTCATGGCAAAGTGCCTGTTACTATAATAAAACTTTAAAAAATGTGAACACTCCCCGCAAGTCTTGACCACAGCACAGACAGGGGAGCCAGTGTGCGGTGGTGCCCCAGCCAGTGGTGCCAGATGCAGAGTCGGGGAGAGAAGGAGGAGGGAGCCCCGCGGCAGGCAGCGGGGTCAGATGGGAGCTGGGGAATGAGGCAGCTGTCACCCTGTGGAGAGTCAGGGTTCCAGGGACTGTGGGAGTCGGCCAGGCCAGCCACAGCACAGTGCCTTGCACCAGGGGCTTAGCACAAAAGGATTGCTCAGCTTCCAAAGCTGGAAGCCAAGATCAAGGAGTCAGTTTCTTCTGCCTCTCCCTTGGATTGCAGATGGCCGTCTTTTCCCGCTGGCTTCACATGGTCCCCTCCGTGAGTGCCTGTGTCCTGATGGCCTCTGGCTACAGGGACACCAGACCCACAGGACCAGCGCCCAAACTAATGGCTGCATGTTACCCTTGGTACCTCTCTGAGGAGCCCACCTCCCAGCATCACAGCCAGAGGTCCTGGGGTAGAGGTAAGCAGTGACCTTAGGGAGGACACCGCTCAGCCCACAACAGGAGGAAAGGGTTCTGTGAGCTGGAGGGACCCCCGAGGACGGGAGGACTTACCACCCTTAACAGGGAGGGCTGGAGGTGCAGCTAGGCAGCCTGGGTAGGGTGTAGCAGGGAGGCAGAGGTTTTAGATAGAGAGATAACCTCACTCAGCAGCTCTTGGAGTGTTGGAAGAGAAACAGCACAAGAACACAGGCAGATGCAAAAAAAGAAAAAATGGAGGGGATCACTTCACTCCAATAATCCCAGCACTCTGGGAGGCTGAAGCAGGAGGATCACAAGTTTGAGGCCAATCAGTTGGAGGCTTTGGAGGACTGGGCATAGGGCAAGTACCAGGAGCAAATAGGACACTGAGAATCTGTGCAGGATTCGTCTCTCTCATCATCTAGTAAGGGAAGGTTAGTGCCAGCCATGTGGGAACAGGTGCTGAGTCAAGAACGAGTGCAGATCCTCAGGGCTGCAGTCACAGCTTGATGTGGTGGCCCCGCAAAGCCTCGTGAGGGTGTAGGCAGGCTTGCGGAGGTGACTGGATCACGAGGCAGATAGCAGGCTTGCTGTTAGGAGTGGGGTCTGGCTGGGAGAGGCGGGGCAAGGCGTGGCCTGGAAAGGCCCATCTCCTCCCTTCCTCCCTCAACTCCCTGCTTGCCCATGGCTCTGTGGTGAGCAGCTCTTCTGCCCTGTACCTTTGTGCCGTGCTGTCCCGCGTTGGAGCCAGCCAACCCTCACCTGAAATGCGAGCCAAAATAAACAGCTCCTCCTCTAAGTTGTAGTGGGTGTTGGGTATTGTGTCTTAGTCATTGTGTCTCAGCAATGAGAAAGCGACAAGAGATTTTTGGTGCCAAGAGTGGGTGGGGTTGTTGTTATGACTGTACCTGGCCATATGGTTTAGAAGCCTTCGGAACTGGTTTGCAGGAGGAATTTGGAAAGATTAGGAGGTTCTGGCTGGAGAAGCAGCCCCAGAATGCTGTAAACTAAGGTTGATGGGAGATTCTACTCAGAGCTGAGAAGACCTGAATGCTGAGAGAAATGCAGGTGGTAAAGGCCAGGCTTTGGAGGTTTCAGCTGGGAACAAGGATTCCACTGGCAGTTGGACCCAAGGCCATGTGTGTTATCTTCTGGCAGAAAATTCGTTTATATTTTGTTCCTGTCATGAGATTTTGCAGGAGACTGGGATTAAGGGTGGCAGACCAATTAACGTGTGTCAGCCCAATATTCAGGCTGTGGCGTGGATACTGTTGGGGCTTTTTAGCCAGCTGTATGCTGAGAATCAAGAGCAGATGGCATGATTGAGTGATTTCAAAAGTTTTGAGTTTTACCGGAAAGGAAGCCCCTGTAAAGTTGGGGCCCATAGCAGAGGAGAGCTTGGCTGCTGAAAAACTTAGCATTAAAAAGAAGCCAAGTACTTCAGTCAGGACCATGGAAAACAGTGGCTTAAGGGATCAGAAACCAACAAAGCCCCACCCTTCACAGGCTCAGAATTGCAAAAATGAAAGACTTTTGTTTTCAGAAAAGAGCCCCAGGTCCCCCAGGGGGAGAAAGGCTGCCCGGAATCTGTTCTCGGGATTAGGGTGAGGGTTGGGATCAGCCTCTCTGCCTTTACATTGCAGATGTCAGGTAGGATGGCCCAGTGAGAAAGTGAGGCAGACAGCTCTTTCCGGCCTGTTCTCCGAGCTGGCTGTGACAGTAGGATAGGGTGTGGCATCCAACCTCGGCTGAGGTCCCTGTCCGTGTGTCTGTCTCCCAGGGCCAGACAGCGCTGTTAACTCTGACACACAGGGGAAATCGCACCACACTACACAGACACTAACACTGGGCCCCCAAATAATTGTCAGATTCTGTGTGTATCCAGACAAAAAACATGGTCACCTGCCCAGTGAGGCTTGCGAAAATCTGCCTGCATGTTATTTCAGTAAGCGGCCAGCAGCCCCATGGGATGTTGTGTGACTGTTTGACAGATAAGGGGACTGAGTGTGGGATAAACTCCCGGGGTCAACAGTGGTGAGCAGGAAGCTGCTACTACCTGTGTGTCACGAAAGAGCCACACTGGCAAGAAACTGGCGGAGTGACTCACAGGGGGTGTGGCAAGGCACTCGGCCCTCCGTTCGCTGGGGTCAGCCGGCCACCGGCAGTGTCAGGTTCTAGAAGCCACTCAAATCCTGAGGACCTAACGGGAAGACTGAGGACCACCGGGTGGGACGAAGCAGAGACAATGGGAAGCAGCCAGGGGAACTGACGCTCCTGCTTCTTCAGGCCTAGAGACCTGGTTCTCTAGAAAGGAGGGAAGATACACATGCCGACTGCACTCATGGCTCTGAAGTCCCGGTTGCTTTTTCTTTGATGCTGGGGATGGAACGCAGCCAGTGCTCTGCCACTGTGCCCCACCCCCAGCCCTGAAATCTGATTTAGACAGCAGAAAGGCAGGCCTGCCCCAAGGAAACTGGTCCTGCTGTGCCTTGCTGACGCCAGGACCCTGAAACTCCGTGAGTTGCCGTAGTCACCTGCAAGGTGATGAGAAGTTACCTCTGCCCGCCTGTGCCCTTTACGAAGTGTGTTTTGTTTTGGTTTTTTTGAGACAGGATCTCGATATATAATGCAGGCTAGCCTTGAACTTGCTGGGATTACAAGGGTGTACCACCATGCCTGGCTACGAGATGTGATTGAGATATACAGTGAATAGTTTGTTTTCAAATTTTATTATATGAAAAGACATTGCCTTTAATTCTCCTCAAATCCTCCCCCTTACTTTGTTTTTGTTATTGTTGTTGTTGTTTTGTCATTTTGAGACAGGGTCTCTCTATGCAGTTCAGGCTGGTCTTGAGCTCACTTTGTAGCTCAGGCTGGCCTTGAACTCAGAGCAACCCTCCTGCCTCAGCCTCCAAGTGCTGGGACTACAGGCGCGCGCCACACGCCCGGCTCTTCCCCTAGCTTTGAACACATTCACTCCACCATTCTTTCCACTTTCTGGAGCAGCTCTGGAGTCCTCTTACGTGAGTGTCTTTAGTTCTGCTGTTCTGGCTGCTACAGTGTCCTAAATTGATCCAAAACACTTCCCCTTCCTGGTCATGTTGACTTTGGAGAAGAGCCAGGGGTCACACAGTGCCAGATTCAGTGAATGAGGAGGACAAGGACACCATCATGTTTTTATCTGACAGAAATTGCTGTAAATGGTTGATCCGTGAGGTGTGACCACATAATGCGGTGCATGTGGTTGAATAAAAAATGCCTACAAGAGAAGACACGCTGCCATCAATCCCTCCCAGAGTACTCAGTACCCCCTGGCTTTGAGCACACTCCTCCCTTTGCCAGCAAAGTGTCTTTACCACAATAATTTTTTATTTAACTTAAATATGTACTGTATCTTTCCACCACCCCTTGTGCACCTTCTCCTCACCCCAGAATAAAGCCCATACCCCACTGAGTCCATGCAGACATGCTCTTCCCTTAATGTTTGAGTCTTTGACTGAATATAGCCAGGTGATTTCACATCATGTTTTGCATAAATAACCCTCTTCCCCACAAAATAGTCTTTCTTTGCTTCTTACTATGATGTATAACCACTTTTCTTTTCTTTTTGAGATAAGATCTCACTAGGCAGTTCAGGCTGGCCTTCAGCTCACTTTGTAGCCCAGGCTGGCCTTGAACTTGCAGTGATCCTCCTGCCTCAGCCTCCCGAGTGCTGGATTAGAGGCCTGCACCACCATGCCTGGCCTGATGTATAATTATTATTATCAGTATTACCTTGGTTTTTGAGGCAAAGTCTCCCTGTGTAACCCAGGATGCCCTCAAATTCATGACAGTCCTGCCTCAGCCTCCTGAGTGCTGGGATTAGAGGGTGGGCCACTATACTTACAATGTGTAACCTTTAAAAGAAAACTCTGAACTTGCAGTTGATAGCAATCATCCTCCATGGGAGTGCTGGTTCCTTCTTTTCATGACTGAAGTGTCCTCATATGCAGTAGGAATTTTGCTGTCCTTTCTTCTGTATAAAATGGGTTTTTATTATACTTATTAATTTTTGGTGGTGCTAGGAATTGAACCCAGGGCCTTGTGCGTGCAAAGCAAGAGCTCTGCCACTGAGCCACATCCCCAGCCCGGTGCTGTCTGTTCTTACACACAGCCATGGGTTTGCGTCTCTCTGCCCCATCCACTGGCACTGGCTGGAAAGTGCTGATAAATGAAAGAAACCACACTCCACGGACAGAGAGAACAGAGTATTACGCAGCTTTGAAAAGAAAAACACCCTAGGTGAACCCGGAGAACGTTAGATTAAGTAAAATGAGCCAGTTGCAGAAAGACAAATGCCATGAGTCTGTTTATGCAAGGTACTTGAGGCAAGAGCCAGAGCCAGTTGTGGTAGCATGTGCCTGAGTCCCAGCCAGGCAGGAGGCTGAGGCAGGAGGGTGGTTTGAGTCCAGGAATTTGAGATCAGCCTGAGCAACACAGTGAGACTCTGTCTTCAAAAGAAAAAAGAAAAAGAAAAAAAAAACAGACATAAAATAGGCAAAGGCACAGAGCGCGTCATAGGGAAACACCAGTGCCGGGGCTGGAGAGGGAGGTAAGGAGCTGCCAGGCAAGGGGTGCGAAGCTCCTGTGAAGCACAAGGAATACGAATGTGTTCTGGGAAGCTGCAGGACGCCACCGTTAGCAGGAGCCGCGTGGCACTGCTCAGGGAGCTGTGCAGCTGTGCGGGTGCGTCCCCTGGCAGACAGGGAGAAGGGAGGGAGGAGGGGCGGAGGGGGAAGTAACACTCAGATGCCTTCCACCTAAGTAGATTCAGACCCAATTCTGTGTAAATATTGATAGAACACATTTCAGCACAGGGGACTGAGGAGGCCAGGTACCACCACCTGTCCGACACTACAGGAGACTAAAGCAGGAGGATCACTAGTTCAAGCTCAGCCCGGGCACTTTAGCAAGATCTTGTCTCAAGATTAGAAATAAAGCCAGGTGGCGTGGTGGCACACACCTGTAATCCCAGCACTCAGGAGGCTGAGGCAGGAGGACTGTCAGGAAACCAGCGCCACCCGAGCTACATAGTGAGTTCAAGGCCAGCCTCAACTACGCTGTGTGCACTGTTCTCTCCTTCCTCACCCAGCAGCCAAGAGCCGTTTGTATTCCAACCATCTGTAGGTGGATACTGAACATTTTAAAGTAGCTTCAAAGCCAGGCCAGCGCTCAGGAGGCTGAGGCAGGAGAATCCCTGTGAGTACAAGGCCAGCCTGAACTACATAGAGACCCTTCCATCCCCCACCCATCAAAAGAATACTTAGAAAACAATATCCCTGAGCTTCTTCACCAACTTCTGGCCTTTTTCTTTCTACCTTCGGTCTCCCCTGGGCTTTCCCATTTATTTTGTATTGTTTTTCTTACTTCCTCAAGGCATACAGAACAAACATAAAATTTACTTTCAGAAAAGATCATATCTCACACCTGGGTGAGTGTCGAAAAACAAATGAACAAACAAGAAACCAGGAAGACACCATTAGAGAGTTTCTTTGTTTTTGTTTTATTTTACTTTTGGTTTTTTGAGACAAGGTCTGTGTAGGCCAGGCTGGCCTCAGACTCACGGTGATCCTCCTGCCCACCTCCCGGCTGCTTGGCCTCCAGCCTGTGCCAGCACTCGCAGCACCTTTCTTCCTTAGTGCTGTTTCCCCGGAGGAGAGGGGCACGTAAGCTTTCACCTACCTGGCCACAGCCTTCCCATTTCATGGCTTTGCTCAAGCCTGTCAGCTCTGACCCCAGGCCTAGGAAGGATCACCGCCAGGCCCTGGACAACGCAGTGTCCAACAGCCTGAAGGGAGTTTCCGCCCAGGACCATGGGCCCGACACCTGGACACAGAGAGGCAGCATGCGTGGCCCAGAACCCATTGCTGAGGCCCCTCACCCGGGGCCTGCCCTCCCTGGGCCTTGCCAAGTGAAGGAACGTGTCCCTCGACATCCGAGAAAGGCCCCCCACATGGTCCTGTGTCGCCAGGACTGTGGAGAGTGGCACTTTCTCTCCTGAGAATCATTGCCTCCCTTAGCTAATATCTTGTGGCATCTGACAGAGCTTGGATGTTCAGCTAGAATGGAGAACCACTGGCCCAGTGTTTTTAGATACATCAGAATGCCAGGTGTGGTGGCCCATACCTGTAATCCCAGCACTCAGGAGGCTGAGGCAGGAGGATCCCTGCAATTTCAAGGCCAGTCTGGGTTGCACAGTAAGATCTCATCCCCCCAAAATAAACAAAAAGGCGTTTCGGAAAAGCTGTAGTCCGTGACAGTCCCTGGGCCTCATTCTGTGATCTATCATGTACTAATCCTGCCCAGAGCAGTTTCCTTGAACCCCAGGGTTGGCCTAAAACCACATGTTTGCTTAGGAAGCACTGCTCTGAGTATCTCCCAGCGTGGGCCCCAGGCCACCAGGATGCCTGACCACCAGGACACAGTGCAGACTCTTTCCTCTCTCCCCTCCCCTCCCC